>OZ022267.1:6195141-6255141 GCA_963978885.1 Nemotelus pantherinus | reverse complement strand
TGGTCTGACCAGTCAAAAATAAACAGGTTATGTTCAGATGGGCGATACTGGACGTGGGTCAACAATTTCGTTGGCTTACAAGGACGTAATGTGCAGAAAACCCTCAAATTTGAAAGTGGCTCATTAATAGTTTGGGGATGTTTCAAAGGTAACCAAGTTGGTATTTTGAGATGTATAAGCGGAATTATGCGGGCAACTGACTATATAAGTATCTTAGAGGACTCATATCTACCAAGTCTTGATAGATTTGGCTGCGAACCTGGAGACAGCTTATTTATGCAAGACAACGATCCAAAACACACTGCTCGCATAACGGCCAAATTGCTTCAAGATCATAATATTGAGACTCTGAAATGGCCGCCACAATCGCCAGATCTCAGTCCTATAGAGAATGTGTGGGGTTATTTGAAAAGAAGAGTAGTAGCAAGCAATACTGTTCCAAAAGGCTGCGAAGAACTTTGGGTACGCGCTCAACAAACGTGGAATGAGATTGATCCACAATATTTGGAGAACTTGTTAGGAAATATGCCTAAAAGAGTGAAGGCTGTAATTCGTGCCAAAGGCGGGTACGCTAAATATTAAATAAATAAAATAAAAACGGGACTATTTAGTTAGTGACAAGATAGATGCAAAAGTGTTCACAGAACTATTTTTTTAATTTTAATTTTAGCAAACAGGATTGCTGTTATTTTTAAGTTTTGGTTCTCTAAAATGTAATCTATTTTCTGAAGTAATTTTATTTTGCAAAAACTTTTAGTTTGTTATGAATAAATATTTAGATTTTCCCAAAAATCAATTTCGATAACTTTTTATGAACAGTTTTGCGAGTCACTGTATATATATATATATATATATATATATATATATATATATATATATATATATATATATATATATATATATATATATATATATATATATATATATATATATATATATATATATATATATATATAAAGATATGAATTTTTGACCAAAGTGATTTTTATACTAATGTTCTTCGAACATTAGTAAAAAGAACATAAATGAAAGCTCATGAAAGAATTTTTCCTAAATCAGAACATAATTGGTAATCTTCCATTTAATACAAAAATCAAATCTGTATCGCACAATCAATCGCATATACCACCGGCGGCTCAACTATATACTGCAACCTTCGAAAGGATATTCAAACAAATATCATATTTTCAATTCTATATACATATATAGTTTCATTCTCATATTCGCTTTCATCGAAATTTTTCTGAAATTATCAGCTAAGATTGTGTCGAGTCGAGTCTCAAATTATTGAAATATTTTGAAATGTGAAAATCAAATATTTTGACTATTCCGCACCTGACCCAGGAGCAAGAGAAAAAAAAACCAACACCTCTATTGTGTATTTATTTTCAGTGATTTTTCGTTGTTAGATTACCACTTGGCAGATACTTGATGGGAAAAAAAAGTCAGTCCTATTGTGTTTTTCAGTCAAACTATGAAATTTTCATCACTCATTCGAATAGCCGGACTACGAGTTTTTGCTATTTATCTGAACTTGGCCGACGAACACCGCAAACGGACACGATATAGATTGAAAGATTTTTCAACAGTTTTTTACCAGTTCTTTCAAAACACCAAAGGTGAATATATCGATGTTTGAATCCTTTAGCGATTTAAGAGTGCGAAAGATGAATACAAGTTTTCTTTCAATTGATTCATCATCAGATATACGGACTAGGAAAGAGATTTGCGGGTACAATAATGAAAGGGTCAAGGCGATGGCTGTCTGTCTATCAAATTCATCGGTCAACACATTTTGGGTAGATAGCGTGATACATATGTATTTGACGTTCGTCTGAGATAGAAAATAGAAAGCCGAAAGATACAAATCTTTTGAAATTTAAACGGGGTAATGTTTCCTGGGACTATGAAATGTTTGCGGAAAAATTATCTTTTGTATATACGAAAGATGAATTTATGGAAAAAACTGAATTTTCCCATTGATCGAAGAACGATAAGAAAGTTATTGAAAATATTGGTGCTAAATGAATAATGGAATTGAAATTTTTTTGTTTCTATTCCGGAACAAGTGCAGAGCTTCGGAAAATAGGTGGACCAGAGAAATTTTGAAGGCGTCTTTAATACACGAAACATTCAAGTATTGGAAAACTTCGATCAGAAAAGAGAATGTGATGCATCGATAGCAATTTGGAGCTAAAAAAAAAAGTCAGAATTAAGCCAACGCTGCAAGTTTAAAGTGAAGAAGCTTAGTTTTCAAGCCTCTTATACTCTTATATTCTTTTTACTATGCATTTTCAGATTGCTTCGCTTGCGTAAATTTCGACTTCTTCGAGATGAAGGGTTGGAATCACGATGCTAATATCGTTGGCGAAACCTACCACCACCACCACCACATTTCTGGGCACTCGTAGCCTTACAATACCGTCGTACATTATGTTCCAAAACAGAGGGCCAAGGACAGATTCCGGTGGTACTCCCGCCGTTACTAGATAGAGTTTTGATTCTTCGTCTGAGTCGTAGCATAAGGTTCTCTCCCTGAAGTAGTCGACGATTATAGATGCCAAATAGCGTGACACTCAATTACAATACGGCTCCACCTCGCAGAGTTAAAGGCGTTCTTTACGTCTAACGTGCCCACGGTGCAGCAACCTCTTTTATCTATCGCGTTCATTGCCATGTCCGACAACATTCTGACAGCGTCCACAGTTGATCGTCCTTTTCGAAAACCGAATTGCCGATCCAATAGTCCGTTTTTGTTTCCGATTTCCAACAGCAATAGTTCGTATATCACCCGCTCGAAAATTTTCCCCATCGTATTTAGCAGGCATATTGGCCTATAAGATGATACCTAGCAATAGGTTTATCCTGCTTGGGCAGGAGAGCCAGTTTCTGTTGCTTCCATTGCTTGGGGAAAAACGCCTTCCCGTAGGCACATTGTGAATGTATCAGCGAAGACATGTGGTATCCCCTTTACCGCCAGCTTTATCCAATCCTGGCGCTTTTTCGTCACCGATTTTTCGTATGGCTGCCAATACTTCTTCACTGCTTACCGCCGGCACGTTTTGAGAGGCTACCTGTATCACCGGTAGGCTATCGCTTCGATTATGTGGGAATAGCGTTCTGACTATTTCCTGGAGCATTTTCGGACACTTTATTTGAGGAGAATTCTTTCGCTTTATTATAGTGACAAGGGCTTTGTACGCTCCACTCTATGAATCGGAATCGGCCTCGTTACACAGCTTTCTAAAGTTCTACCTCTTGCTCTTAACGATTGCAAACTATAGATTCTTCCGGGCGTTTTTATACTGGATCTGCATGTCCTCGTAATCTGTGGTATTCCTGCGACGCTGGCTATATCGTCTAGGTTAGGTTAGGTTCAACTGGCTGGCACAGGGCCACACAGAGACCCATTGGTCCGTAGTGGTACCAGATAAATGGACTCGGAGAAGGAAAGTTCAGTCCAAAAGGCGATCGAAGGCCCCGGACTTTTATGCGAACTGAAGTATGTCCTTCAGCCTCTGCTCTGCTACATGTGGTTCTCCCCAGTGCCGGGCAGTGGCGCAGAAGGTGTTGGATTGTTTCCGAGACTCCCGGCTCTTGACACTTACTACAGGTGTCGTTGGTTAGGAGTCCCATTTTCATGGCATGAGCTGCTACAAGACAGTGGCCGGTAATGATGCCGACCAGCCGTTTGCAGTCAGTTCGCGTCAATTCGAGTAGGTACTTAGTTGCTACGATATTGTACGACCCCCACATGATTTTGGTTAGCTTGCAGATCTGAGTTGCACGCCATCTGCTCGTCGCAACTTGCATCATATTGGAGTCAATTGAGTATTTGATTGTCTGGATTGAAGTAAGAATATCAACCGATCCTGACAGGGGAAGGCTAGCCCCGTGCTTGGGTAACGCGTCCGCCCTCTCGTTTCCTTCAATGCCCTTGTGACCAGGAATCCAGAAAATTCGGACTCTTCTGTTGTTGCCCAGTCTATTCAGAGCCTGAATGCAGTCAAGTACACACTTCGATTTGTATGTGTAAGACACCAGAGCTTTAACCGCCGCTTGACTGTCTGTAAAGATGTTGATTTCCTCACTTGTGGTATCTCTGGCGTATGCTAGGTCTGCGGCTTTACGTATCACAAAAACCTCCGCCTGAAAAATACTACAGTGGTTAGGAAGCCTGAAAAGTACTACAGTGGTTAGGAAGCCTGAAAGCTGCTTCCATAGTTGCTTCTGCGGAAAATGTTGCAGCACCCACTCCGGCAGACGTTTTAGAGCCGTCAGTGTAGATGCTAAGAGTTGCTGCGCCTATTTGCCGATTCCACTCCTGCCCATCCCCCACAATCGCCCGATATCCCCGCTCGAAGTACAGAGTGGGGACCAAGTAGTCGGTGCTACCTGCGTACCCCCACTCAATTCTGCTGTGGCCGAAGGATCGTAGCTCGTAGTGTCCCGATTCCCTAATCCTGACAGCAGCTTTTGCGGCAGTGCCCCTTACGAAGAGGTCAAGCGGAGGGAGATGAAGCAGGACATTCAGAGCAGCCGAAGGAGTCGAGGCTAAGGCACCTGTGGTGCAGAGAGCCGCCAGCCGGTGAACTCTGTTTGCCATGCTAGCAAAGGTAGTCTTATTCACTGCTGGCCACCAAACTAAGCATCCGTAAGCAAGGATAGGCCTGGCTATCGCCATATAGATCTAGTGCGTTAAGGCAGGGCTTAGACCCCACGTTTTACCTAGCACTCTCCTGCTGGCGTAAATCGCATTGCTAGCTCGCTTTACTCTCGCCTCCAAATTTGCCTTCCAGGTGATCTTGCTGTCCAGAATAAGACCCAAGTACTTAGTTTGTGACTTGAGACTTAACCTGGCGCGGCTCAACCTGGCGCCCACTCAGCTGTTATGAGCCTTTGCTTAAGCATATTGCTTATCCAGCTACAAATAGAAGAGTGGGTGTTGGTTGCGTAGAGGCTCTCCATAATGGCTGTAGTGTGCACATTATTGAAGGCGCCTTCAATATCTAGAAAAGCTCCCAAGGTGTATTCTTTGTAGCGAAATGCCTTTTCTATTTCGAGAACTACCCTCTGGAGAGCCGTTTCAACGGATTTCCCTTTTATGTACGCGTTTTGCGCACCCGATACAGCTTGAGATCCAAGTCTTTGCTTGATGTAGAAATCCAGTAATCTTTCAAAGATTTTAAGGAGGAAGGAAGTCAGGCTAATTGGCCTGTAGTCCTTCGAGTAAGCATGGTTGATTTTACCTGCCTTGAGTATAAATACAACCTTAGCGATCCTCCAGGCTGCAGGCACATGTCTTAGTGCTAGGCAATCTTTGTAAATTTGCATGAGCCAAGGAACGGTGAGCATACCTGACTTTTGGAGCATGGCCGGTAGAACCCCATCCGTACCTGGGGCTTTGAAGGGCTTAAATGTCAATTGCCCAGGCAAGCCTCGGCTTGGTGACAACCTCGCCAATGCCTTCGAAGTCGTGCAGATCAGACGTCTGCTGACAAGTGAAGGGGGTGGGTTCATCCAGACAGCCCGGGAAGTGAGTATCTACGAGGACCCTTAGCGTTTCCAAGCCGCTGCTTGTCCACTCCCCGTCCGGCTTACAAACCAGGCTAGGCGTGACAGGGCATTTAGCCAGCAGATTCCTAAGTCTCGCCGTTTCCGATGTGGTCTCCATTCTACCGCACAGTTCTTTCCAGGAGCTCCATTTGGCTTTCCTCATTTCTGATTTATAGAGCTTAAGGACGTTCTTATATTCGTCCCAGCATTCACTGCAGTCAGCTGCTTTGGTTAACTTGAACAGTTCACGAACTTGTCCTCTGCGACAACCCAGGTCCCTGTTCCGCCAGGGTGACTTGGGTTTGCGCCTCGGACGGACCTGGGGACACGCCCGTGCGAAAGCTTCCATGAGTTTACCCGTGAGTGTGTTAACCGCAGCCTCCAAGTCAGCCACACAGCCAATCCCCGGAGGAGGGCTTAAGTCATTAGTCACTTCCCGTTCGAATGTTGCCCAGTTGGTATTCCTGGGATTGCGAAACGGTCGGTACTTGCGAGCTACATTGAATTTTAAGTAGTAACTGATGTAGCAGTGGTCAGAGAATTATGGGCTTTGAAGAACCCTGACAAAAAGTTTAACCAAAGTCCCAGGTGGCCGAAATTCCGGGTCAGCTACTATATTTAAGTTATTAGGTAAAGTTAACTTTAAAGAAGCAACGTATCTTCTCGGAAAATTTTCCTTGGTCAATTTTACACACGCAAAAATATGAGATGTGTAGCCCAATTTCTCGGAGACAAAGCGGTCAATGGCATCGGAAGTAGTATCGTAGGCAAATCTGGATACGAAGATCTGCTGCAGTGGAGGCGAAATGATTCGCAGTGAAGAGATTTCATCGCAATGAACAGGGTACCCCTGAAAGATCTTCTAAGACCCACAATATTTGATTATTTGAGCCCCAGTTGGTTCTTAAGAGCACTGAGAATTTCCTATTTCGTAGTGATCTCGTCTAGATCTCGGAATTCAATTGCTACACGCTGCCTGTTCGCCAAGAGAAGCCTCAATTTTCCTCTTGAATTCCTCATGCTCGGATCCGCCAGATTTAAGTGCGAGTAGCTGGCAGCCCGTCTGTGTCCGTCGAATGCGAGTCACGTTGTCACTTGGGTCCTTTAAAGCAGGGTCTGTTTTGGCTTGTCGCACGACGTTTGCGTATGTAACACCCTCCTGAACAGTGACAATCACTGCCTCCGCGTGGGGCCTCCGTTGCAGCTGTTTCTTTTTTGACCTCCCCTCTCTTCCATCGTTGGCCTATTATTTTGGGTTCCTTCCCATAGTCTTTTATACCTGTGGCCATTTGAATAGATTTCATTACAAGTTGCATACAAGTCTGTTGATTTTTTGCGTCGCTATTTTTACAGACTCACTGCAACGCGGCGGGCAGATTAATCTGCGCTCGTTGGTCTAGGATCAACTACTTGAAAATAATATACCGAACGCATTCACAGTGGAGTATTTGATAGTTAAATAAAACAGAACTAGTTGCAGTCTGATTTCTATCGACGACACCATTATAGCCAACTCATCGATAACCTAAGGTTAGACCAAGTCAATTCGAGTGCTGGCAAACAGTTCAGTGCTATGTCGCCTGGTCTGGGTCGGTCACACTTGCTCGCTCACCGTCATCTTCATCATCTTCATCATCATCATCATCATCGCCATCATCACAAAGATCCAAAGTAAACCTATCCATATTCGAAGTGGGAAAGACACAAGCGGACAAACAAATATCATTATAAGGTGATACCTCCATGTCCATCCGAACCGAAGTGTCCGTATCAGTTCTTGTTTCGATTGTTTAGACAACGAGTACTTCACACGTCGCCATGCGGACCGACGGATACGACGATATATGGATATCTTGGCTATCGTTTCGTATCGTATTGTAACCGAGAGCATGTACTTTACTTGCAAACGAGCAGGTATGAACTGAAGGATAGTCGCTAGTCATCATCGACCAACTCAAGTTGTTATTAGAGACATTGCTTTAGTGCAAACGAACGAAATGTGGCTTGTGTTTTACAGAAATATGTTCCTCTTAGCCTATACCTCCTATTATACCCAACATAAGTTCTCTCAAGACAATATGCAAATGTGCGAAAACAGAAGCTCGCACACTTGGTTCCACAAATAATAGATTATTGATAGAATCAAGTATGACGGCAGTCGTCTCCTTTGCCGTCGATTTTAGTGCCACAAGGCTCGCTCGTACATATTTAGTGTATTGAGATCAAGAGATCTTGTTGTATTATGTGCACAGCAATAATATTATTCTTTCAAAACATTCGATTTAATTTGCGAAATACAAGTCTGTTCAAAGGGCTTTCGAAAATAGGGAATTTTTCAGCTGCAAGGCGGCAGCCTTAAGCAATTTGCATTTCAAATAGTTTTTTTTATCTACACATTCACTAAAATTCAAACTGACTAATTTGTGAAGTTGTGGTTGTAATTGTTTTTGCGTTGAAGGGAAATGTGATTGCGCGATTTGCATCCTGAATATCTGTAGACCAATTTCAAATTCATCTGGAAAATGAAAGTTTAGTGAAAGCATGCAATTCATTTCGTATTAAATTCTAAATTAGAAATTTACGCGCACTTCAGTTATAGCAGATTTCAGAGACCTCCAGCACCGAATCCATCATGTAAAACTACAAAAACAAATCAAAGTTAAATTCCGTTAATTGCGTTAAAATTTCACCCCAGAATTAAATAGTTGGATGTCGGGGTTTTAGAAGCGCTGGAATCATTTAAAAAGGTATTTAGACCATTTAGCGTGGACACACATCGGTGGGCTACATCTCAAAAAAGCTTTTATTATTCTTTAAATACTTAAACAATTTCAATTGCAAAATTGCAAAAAAAAACGCAAAATTTTCGATTTGCAAAGCCATAAAAAGATGCAATAAATTTCTATTATTTTCAAAGTTTTCATCGTAACTGATAAAAAAAAAAGAGATCACACGAACGGAAATGCAACGATAGGAGCGTGAGCGATTTTATAGAACTTTTCCTTCAAGCTTTCTTAGCATAGACTAGAACCGGCAAACGTTATGGAGATGTTGTAGGAGCCTGACCAGGGGTGTGTTCAATGTGCATGCTATAGCAGCTATTAGCTGCTATTTTAGCAGCTCTGGCTGTCCAATGTCACGAAATAGCTACTTTCTGATGCTTGCTATTTGACAGTCGGGCTGTCCAAGATTCCGGCATAGCTGCTAAGGTAGCAGCTATTCGCTGCTCGTAGTCTGGAGGATAGCTAGAAAGTAGCTAAGGCAAAATGGCCGTGCGTACACAGCTGACATGCAGTTTAAACGTCATTTTCAATTTGAAATTGAAATGAAAATAAGTTTTTGTGCTTTTGTGACAAAGGAGATGAGGAATAAATTTGAAAATAGTGACAGCATAAATTAAATACGGGCTTTTAAACACTTAAACTCAACTCGAGTTTTAAGTTGGCTTGTACATAGCGCAGCTCATCTTGAGTTTTTAAAAGGCAAGCATGAATCGTAAAAGGCCGGGTGCTCCGATTCCTGTATTATCAAATTTTGAACGATTATTTTTTGCTCTTTTTCTCATATATGGCGTCAAAAGCCGGAAATAAATGGTACGTTCTAATTATGTTAGGAAAATTTTAATGGATTGTGCAGCTGTATGTTGAAAACTCCTAAATTTCATACAGTTTCAAAAGAGCAATGAAAGTATTGAACTGATCCACGAAAATGCAAAAATTACAATAAAAAAATTGAAACAAAATTATTTTTGAATTTTCTGCGTAAAGGCTGCCTTCGTAGCAGCTCTTGGCTGTCCAATATCCATAGCTGCTTAGCCTAGCTACTGCGTATTTTGACACTTGCTAACGTGATGCTATGCTATGCTTTTGGAGCAGCTATAGCATGCACATTGAACACACCCCAGATACGAGTCGATAATAGTTTCGAAGCACGCCGCTTTGATACAGTTTGGCGTTGATGTATCTTGGACAGTGTAGATACGCATTTAAATTTAATTACATCGTAGTCGAATGGTTAGCATGTACGTTTTAGTAATAAAAGTGTGATTTTGTGTTTTTTTAACTCGCGTTTCCTTGTAGAACGTAGTACTTACAATGTTGAAGATTCAATTCAATATCGTGACTATAATCAGGATACGATTTCTATTTAAAAACAAACGTGCAAAATCTACGAACAGTTTTTTACTTGTTACTAAAGGATTTCTAATCTTAATTACGTATGTTCATTAAAGGTATGTTCGCATACTACGACACAGATCCTTCATTCCCTACTCGGGAATGGTCAATTTATTACTAACAGCGGAATTCAGACTAACCCCTTTCTTTGTCTATAGTTAGGAAATACTTTACAGTTGGTGGTGGATAAAAAGTGCATGCATATATATATATTCTTTTCTCAACAGAGCCCTCTTTCAGCATTCATGCATGAGTATGTTGAAATGGTGAAATTTTCTTCAGTTCAGTAAATCCTAGTTTGCTGAGCTGAAGAAGTGTGTCACGAAATCGGATATATATGTGTATTTATACAATTACATATATATGTTTGATTGTCGACGACGAATTCGAAAATTTATAAAAAAAAAATTACAATTCATTGGAATGAAGCCGTTTTTGTACTCCGTTTTACTGAAAACTGAAAATTTCCCCTCTTTCAGTAAATTTCACTAGGGTGTGAGCTACTGAAAAATACTGAAAACTTTCAAACGGTTTTTGGCGTAATGTTATTATGAAGGACGAATATTTTTGTGGCGATAATTTATCACCGCTTAGGATGACTTTATAATCATTATTGTTCTCCAAAAAACCGAGAACTGACACGTTGGTTTGTAAATTTTCAGGAAATACAATGAGAACGTTCCCGTACTTTTCATGAAATTCCCCACCATATTATTCAGTAAAATGCAGTAAAATTCAGTGACTGAAAGTACGGGAACAGACCTGTTATATATATTTTACTTACTTCGCCACTAGAATAAATGCTTATTCTACGTAATGAATTGTTAGGTACGTTTTTGCGTCTCCGTCAAGAGCTTGTTAGAATAGGTAGCATTGAAACCAGTAACAATCCTGCTGCAGTTGTTGTTTTCAATGCTACCTACCCGAACCAGGTCACGATGGAGGCGCAAATAAAACGCATCTATTGTTAATTACCTATACTGAATAATTTTTGCTTGGGGACTAAATCTACCGGATGTGCGTGAAATATATATACTCTGATTCGAAAGCAGCATTAATACGAGAAAGCTTTAAAAATCAAACAACGAATTCAAAACTGCTTGGGACATATTAACTTTAAAAATTTGTTCTACTTTAAATTATTTGATATTGACCTTCGTTAGATACTTGTCTAAAATTGATTATTAATGTAGGTTCTCGTATCATTAATATATCGGGAGATTAAAATTCCGTCTTCAAAATAAATTTAAATAATCACACTTTGTACAAATATTTTCTAACACAATCCAGCCTCATATCATGTTTATTTTAAGTTTCAATTTCCAATTGTATTATAAATCAAGAAAAATTTCCGCATCGAATTGGTATTTCCCTCCCATTTCCGTTGAAAATTTCCTCACGTCCGCGTTGACATTTTATTCACTCTTGGCAGCACTATAAAAAATTTGAGAATAGCAGTAGGTCTGTTTCCGTACTTTCAGCAAAGTGCAGCAGTAACAGAATTTTACAGCTTGATTATTTTTGTGGTGGGGGAACATTTGGAAAAGTACAGAAACGCGTTGCTGCAACTTGCTGCAAGTAAGAAGAAGACACTAAAAGTGACAGCTGCGTTGATTTGAATTTCGAAAAACGTTCTTGCGTTTCTTCAGTCTTATCTTTGTAGTATGTATTTTGTAGTATGCAAAATAAAAAATAAAAACAATTGTGAGAAACATTGGTGTCATGATCACAGCCCACACACCAGATGAAGCCATCATATGCATTGGAAACACCTTGTAAACATATCCTTTTCCATCTACAAGATTATCATATTTTGCTCGTGGGCAATTATGAGTTCCATTAATAGGTATAACAGGCTCTATTAATGGAGCTCATATCAAAATTGATATACCTGCGAAACAAAATTTATAATTCATCAATATTCTTATGCCTGCAAAATAAAACAACAGCATATTCCCCCCAACAATACATTTCATTTTCAGTTGTAATGACTAACAAGTTCAAAGGACAAATCAGTTTTGTCCTTATTAAAACCTAGCCTCCACCGAAGTCGATCATATACAAATAAGTGCACACCATGCACTAAATATCCACCATTGGATATTTTGTAATAGCAATAAAAACGTTGTGCGAGAAATATATTCCGTGTTCATTGGAATATTGCACAGAAAAGATTTTTCTTCGCGCGCTCATTTGAATATATATACATTTCAAAGCCTCGCGCCAAGCCCATCGTAGTCGATTTGACAAGCTGCAGCAAAATGCCTCAGCCAATAGGTCTGTTTCCGTACTTGAATCTATTATAATATATTATAATAGATTCGCAGCTAGTCGTTTCCGTACTTTTGCTGCAAATAAAATCTTGTTGACGTCATCGCTTCCCCTCTTTCAGCAAGTTGAAGAAAAATACAGCCGAACTGAGCTGAGGCATTTTGCTGCAGCTTGTCAAATCGACTACGATGGGCTTGGCGCGAGGCTTTGAAATGTATATATATTCAAATGAGCGCGCGAAGAAAAATCTTTTCTGTGCAATATTCCAATGAACACGGAATATATTTCTCGCACAACGTTTTTATTGGTATTTCAAAATATCCAATGGGGGATATTTAGTGCATGGTGTGCACTTATTTGTATATGATCGACTTCGGTGGAGGCTAGGTTTTGATAAGGACAAAACTGATTTGTACTTTGAACTTGTTAGTCATTGCAACTGAAAATGAAATGTATTGTTGGCGGGAATATGCTGTTCTTTTATTTTGCAGGCATAATAATATAGATGAATTATAAATTTTGTTTCGCAAGCGGATCAATATTGATATGGGCTCCATTAATAGAGCCTGTTATATCTATTAATGGAACTCATAATTGCGCACGAGCAATATATGATAATCTTGTAGATGGAAAAGGATATGTTCACAAGGTGTTTCCAATGCATATGATGGCTTCATCTGGTGTGTGGGCTGTGATCATGACACCAATGTTTCTCACAATTGTTTTTTTTATTTTGCATACTACAAAATACATACTACAAAGATAAGGCTGATTTAAGGTCCGCAAGAACGTTTTTCGAAATTCAAATCAACGCAGCTGTCACTTTTAGTGTCTTCTTCTTACTTGCAGCAAGTTGCAGCAGCGCGTTTCTGTACTTTTCCAAATGTTCCCCCACCACAAAAATAATCAAGCTGTAAAATTCTGTTACTGCTGCATTTTGCTGAAAGTACGGAAACAGACCTAATGCCTTCTAGAAGTACGGGCCGTCAGGCTACGTAATCGTTCTCGCCGTGACGTCATGAGTTTAGGAAATTTGACATTTCCACGAGGCAGTGCCGATGTACAGGGAGATTTCACTTGCGGTTTTTTGGTTAAAATATGAATAAAACGTTCGTTTTTTGTGCGTGGACGCGTTATAATAATAATATTTAGTCATAACGTACACTTTGTACCAATTAATTGTATCGCGACAGTAAATTGACACGAACCATCACATAACCTATCACCAACCGATAAACATTTCGTAGCGAATTTTCCACATTATACCGCACGCACCGCATTAATTTGTGTTTTAGCTGTTCACTAGCACTGTTCCGCATATATCACTTTAGTTTTGATTTACCTCACTTTAACACAACCCGTACAATTAACATTTTCCCGCGGACGTCCCATAAGACTACGTGTGTTTTTCGCGACATTTGTCCCGATGCTCTGACGTCATCATTCTGCATTACGGCCCGTACATCTAGAAGGCATTGCCTCAGCTCAGTTCGGCTGTAATTTTCTTCAACTTGCTGAAAGAGGGGAAGCGATGACGTCAACAAGATTTTATTTGCAGCAAAAGTACGGAAACGACTTGCTGCGAATCTATTATAATATATTATAATAGATTCAAGTACGGAAACAGACCTAGTTTTCGTGTCATCGTCTCTCCGTCTTGAGCATGTTTTCAATAGCCGTCACATTCAGATAGTGTGTTCGAGGCCGTCTCCTGTTTAAAATTAACTCGTTTTTACGAAAAAATAGCTTTACATATTCGACGAAATTAGGTGTATTTAGTCTGTCATTAGGTCAGTTGTTGATTGCTGATCGATGTGATTTAATTCGCGAACGGTTTGTCGAGATTTTGTGCTCACCACCGAGAAAGAGCCAGCCGTCTTCGCCTGATTTTTTGATCTTCGCTGGTCGTGTATGTACGCCAACAGACGTTCGCCCAAGTTCGTTGTGCTAATTTTTTTGACAAACGCGACGGCTACGAGAAAAAGGCATTTGCCAAGTGCTCCGCGCTAAAGCGTATTTGAGACACTTATTAGGCAACCCAAATCGGTTATCATCTCGAGAGACTTTCCAACAGTGTTTCAGTGTATGAATAGTGCTTGCAATTGAGAGTCCCGTTTTCACGGTGAAAATTGGTCCTGCTCCGTTTGTTTTCAATCAGCGGACCACAAAGCCCATTATTGTCAGCTAGACTGCAACTAGCTTTGACTGCGTGACTGGAAATCAAAACGAAGCACTGAAATAGGCTAGATATCCGGTATTCGTACGGGCTAGAAGGATTAATTGCCGAATCAAAAACAAGTAAAAAAACGACCAGATTCGAATTCGGCGATTTTATCGAATCGTAACTAAATTGGTAGGTGCCTGTCTCCTTCAGATAGTTCGGGCGGATCATATTGTGTCCTAATTAGCAAAAGTAGCGATCGGATTTACTCATTTTTCTGCCTGTCGAATGGAAACGAACCTGTTTGTGTGGTTGGCATGCTCCACGAAAAATATGATAGCTGAATAGAATACTGACAAAATGTCAGGTTGACTAATCAGGGGTGTGTTCAATGTGCATGCTATAGCAGCTATTAGCTGCTATTTTAGCAGCTCTGGCTGTCCAATGTCACGAAATAGCTACTTTCTGATGCTTGCTATTTGACAGTCGGGCTGTCCAAGATTCCGGCATAGCTGCTAAGGTAGCAGCTATTCGCTGCTCGTAGTCTGGAGGATAGCTAGAAAGTAGCTAAGGCAAAATGGCCGTGCGTACACAGCTGACATGCAGTTTAAACGTCATTTTCAATTTGAAATTGAAATGAAAAGAAGTTTTTGCGCTTTTGTGACAAGTGAGATGAGGAATAAATTTGAAAATAGTGACAGCATAAATTAAATACGGGCTTTTAAACACTTAAACTCAACTAGATTTTTAAGTTGGCTTGTGCACAGCGCAGCTCATCTTGAGTTTTTAGAAGGCAAGCATGAAGCGTAAAAGGCCAGGTGCACTGATTCCTGTATTATCACATTTTCAACGATTATTTTTTGCTCTTTTTCTCATATATGGCGTCAAAAGCCGGAAATAAATAATACGTTTTAAATATGTTAGGAAAATTTTAATGGATTGTGCAGCTGTATGTTGAAAACTCCTAAATTTCATACAGTTTCAAAAGTGCAATGAAAGTATTGAACTGATCCACGAAAATGCAAAAATTACAATAAAAAAATTGGAACAAAATTATTTTTGAATTTCCTGCGTAAAGGCTGCCTTCGTAGCAGCTCTTGGCTGTCCAATATCCATAGCTGCTTCACCTAGCTACTGCGAATTTTGACACTTGCTAACGTGATGCTATGCTATGCTTTTGGAGCAGCTATAGCATGCACATTGAACACACCCCAGCTAACTACCTCCTCCCAAAGAGTTTTTGGGAAGGGGAAAATTTGCCGAGCTGTCAAGTCTGTCAGAAAGTGATACAAAAGCGAACTTTTAATTAAGGAGGTAGGAAATTGTAATCTGTTGTGCATTCGAGGAGTAACATCAAATGGAAATTTAAAAGGTTTCCACCGATAAGGATTACTGAACACTAAGCAATGGTTAATCCGTTTGAATCGGAGGGCTTCCAGGACATGTCAGTTGGCTGGTTTAGAATATAGATAGTAAATTGAGTAAAGATTCTTCCAATTATGATTTAGACGCATCCTTGGACTATCACCTGTGATATGTTAAGATTTCTGTGTTTAATTCATCAGCTTTGACGTTTCCCTACATCTAACCTAAACATCCATCGAAAGCCTACACTGGCCTACAAAAGCTTGAATCTGAACGACTAGTCCCCCGCCATCAAAGGTCATAGTTACATTCTTCGAACTGCTTTGCCAACGTGCTGCGATATTTCCACGTTTTTCGACTCGTTATCTTGATAAGCATCTTGAAATTCGAACTAGTTTTCAATTTTACTGTATCGTGTACGCCAAACATGTAATTTCACGCATATTAAGCATCGCTAAACCGATAAATTTCCGTTTCGGAACGGTTAGAAGTCCTATGTGCTGTCTAGCATTGAATCTTCCTTAACATTTGTTTCGCCAGATTGTGCGGCTCTATCTGCGAGAAATGGCTGCTGTATACCAGGTGAAAATAATTCAAGACTTCTCATCTGTTATCCTATTTAATAGTGGTAAAATTGTGAGACATTTGATTTCATAGTACCGGGTTTTTGTATTTCGATCAGTTGCAGAAGAGGAGAAGTCGTGGTACAGACCAACAAACTGTCAAAATCATCTGCTCGAACGCCCATGTGTCGCGTTACTGTCAGAATTTCCTGCGGAAAAACTATCCTAGTCAAATTGATTTAAATACATTGTATTGTCCTAAGCTCAACAGCATTTCAAAACTATTAACTAATTATTTCTATAAATTCACGAAATTCATGGCTTCATCGGGACACTAAATAATAGTAACTTTGGAAACCATCATCTGTCAACACAAATGTGGTGCATGCCTCAACGAAAATGCGAATTCGTTCATTCTTTTCTTTCTAAATTTCCTGCACTTTTCCTTTCCGTGCAGTTTGCAAAAACCTTACGTCACACAAATAGTTCCATCTATCTCGTTATTGCCTCTCGATAATGCAACCAAACCTGCGTTTTGTGTTGTTGTGCTTGTATCGCGTGTGTTTTCCGGACTAGAGTTTTCCCGGCGAAGTTTTTTTTCGCGTGATGAAAGAGGTTGAAATAGTAACTCTGAAAACCTTGAGAAAAAGAAGATTCGATTTTGGAGGGATACATTTTTCTGATCATCTCTACTGCTTTCTCATCACGATAAGATTATATTAGTTTTTTTTTACATAATGTTATCGTGATAGTGCTGGCTCAGCTCAATATTTATTGTTTACAATTTTCGCTTGTCAAAAATTCGCCCAATTGCGCGAGCCACGTTTTGTGTGCGGCCGGAGTCCGTGAGAGAGAATCCGATAGTTTGTGATCGTTGTGTTAATCTCGATACAAAGCAAAAGTTCCTTTGCCGATGAAAATTCTTCCTTGGAGAAGTGGCCGCAAGAAAGAGGGAAAAAGTGCTTTCAAAATATAAATATCAAATGCATTTGTATGGTCTATATAGTCATTGGACGAATTGTTGAGATCGAAGTATCCTTGATTCCAAAACTTTCTGGCTCCAGACATCGAATTAAAGACGGAAATCCCTTTGGCACTAGGACAATGAGACGTTTATAGCTGCACCTACTTGCTTCAGGAAGCATAAAAAGCTTGCGAGGGTTCAAGTTTTGTCTTGATGGCTCATTTCCTATGAACGACCTTGTACCGATCAGCTAAAACTGCCCCTTCCCCCTTCACTTCCGCCATATTTATCCTGGACAACAAACAGCTCCTGTTTGATTTATGAAATTCCTATCTGTGCGTTACAGCAACTATTCGAGGACATTGTTATTCCCTACGTGAGCTAAAGATTATGACTGATTCAATGAAATTCGGACCTGAATGGCTTCGGAACATGTCCAGCGATAATTCCGGCACTGGATCCGGATCAGGTGGTGGCAGTGGGACCAACAGTAACCACTCAGCAGGCTCCGGTGGTGGTGGCGGTGGTACATCAATGGGCATAGCATTTGGACCACGTTTTCAACAAGCAGAATTTCGTTATGGACGCGAGGAGATGCTGTCGCTGTGCGAAAAGGAGATGAAACTACCGGAAATATTGCCTAGTTTTAAAAAGTTGTTTGTTGAAAAGGAGCAGCTACCGTTAGCATTATCACCGAGTACAGAAGACGATTCCACCTACCAATATCACATTGTAATTATACTTGTATTTTATTTAAATTCAATTCAAAGAAGATATCTCAGTTCATTGCGAAGCACTTAGATTCCTGTTGAGATCTAGGCCTAGATCGTTTTTTTCTGAATATGTTTCTTTTATGTAATCTCCCTGAAGCAAAGTCGACCATGGAACCTGAGAAGCCCAGTGGCAATGATCCCGCCGCCAAGGGGTGGGCGAGGCGGATCGGTGGACAGAGGACGTGGGCGGTCGCGAATCGGGACGTCTCTTAGCTTCCCGGCGCGACCGCCATATGACGACCCAATGCGAGTGAGCGGCGGAAAGGTAAGCGAACCGTTCATTTGAAATGGTCAATGACTTTCAAACATTACGCGTAATTGTTGCCGCTCAGATTCTTGATCGAGGATGGCCCGAACGGAATGGCGGTGGTGATTTGGGAGCAGCCGGCGATTGGGCGAGTGCATCTCCGTCGTCTAGTCCACGTAAAGAGTACAACAGTTCACATGGCCGTGGCTCGACAATGGAGAACTGGCGACGGAGCCGGGTCGACGATGATACTGGAGAGGGCTGGCGCTCGTCGACCAACAACTCCGGCTCCAGTTCCAGTTCTTATCGATGGTGTAAGTATATTAGTCTTTGGGTTTGCTTTGTGTATTTTATACGCCATGGTTTTTCATTCGCGAAATCATAGCGCGGTCAACGAGTTGGCGAGATGAAGAAACGTCGAACCAATTTCTTAATTCGGGCGGCGGAATTGGGAGTGGTGGCATGGTACCCATTACCCGTTCATTTAGTAGTTCGGCAAGTGTCGGTCATATCTCGACTGGCGGCGGAGGTGGTGGCATGGATAGGAGTAATATGCTACACGCAAATGACGGTATGTATCGGTCCCTTGCTCATACAAATAACTCGAATGATGGGGGGAGCAATGCAACCGGCGACAACATGGGAGATGGTAGTAAAGCTTCCCGGCTGGATTCGTCGGGCCCAAGCAATGGCAGTAGCAACAACCAACCGTTGACGAAATCCAATGCAATCTGGGACCAGGAGGACATTCCAGAATGGGCCATGGAGAACACGGCTGATGGTGGAGGCAGTTTCGATGCCAGCGGTGCATTTCATGTTCCTAATGATGAAGATCCGGACGGTGGAGGCAATACGGAGGCACGATCTCGTGACCAGCGCAGAGAAAGTGTTCCAGAGGGTGGACTGGAATCGACGAACGGTCAGAAACAAGTGACTGGGAAAATCAAACCTACGGCCAGAACGGAAACTGATCGTATGAGTGTAGATACGTCTTCTGATGCAGCAGTACCGCGAAAAAGAAGTATTCCTCAAGCTATTATCTCGTCGTCCAGTGAACGGAAGCCTCAACCGTTGTCTGAGGTCATCAATGTAACAAACAGCTCGAAGACAATGGCCTCGGGTCCAAGTGAAATGCGTCAACCGGATCGGCAACCAAAATCACAAGATCAGATATCCCACACAGGCTCCAGTGGTAATGTAACGACGAACTTGACGTCCTTAACAGACCAATCCGCACCCAAGAACAATATCTCGGATCTGGCAGATCGAATGCAAGAAGTCGCTGATGACATGGTCGAAAAACTGATTATGGAAGATGAAGTAAATCCTGCGGCATCTACTCTAGTGGGTGCAAACAGCACTCAAGTTCCTTTGATGAAATCTGTAGTGACTTCAAACTCGCCAACTGGCTCCTCTAATGCATATCTGCAGCGACCCATACAGCAGGTGCACGCTCATCCAATGATTGTGCCTCCGCCGCAATCGCAGCCGCCTCCAGCTCCCAACAACGAGTTGTGGTTCTATCGCGATCCGCAGCATAAAATCCAAGGACCGTTCACGGGCACTGAAATGGCCGAATGGTATCGCGCGGATTATTTCGACGAAAGTTTATTCGTTCGGCGCGTGTGTGATTCGCGATTCGCAACTTTAGGCGAGCTCGTCAAAATGTGTGGCAATTCTATGCCATTCCTCGTCTCGCACTTAATTCCTCCGCTGCAAATTACACCCGTGATGTCTTTAGTTAATCAGCCCGGCAATGTACTGCCGCCTGGAGCTCCGCCCGTGAACGTTAATCCGACGAAACCAATCAACATTGTCAATCCTATGCTAAATTCGAACGAAATGGCTAACTCACTGAACCTGCAATTGCAATACCTTCAAAAAGAGTACCTGCTCCGCCAGCAAAATCTGATCTTCAGTAAGTTATCCTCTTCGGAGCAATTCGCTCTCCTAAGTCCTGAGCGCCAACAGCAAATACTGCAACAGCAAATGACTCAAGTTTCATTTCCGGACAACATTGTAAATTTGACGGCATTTGTAAACTTCCTGCACGGCGGCGTAAGTCCATCTCCGTACTCAATGCAGCAACAATTAATGGCGACAAGTTCCAACAATCCTAATCCACCTAAGACTGATCTAGGACAAGTGAAAATGGGCAGCGCGAATCCATTCGTTACACCAGGCGGTGGTCGGCCCGAGTTTCCTGTAAACGCTCCTCTTCATAATCTTATGCAGGCTGCAACGCCAGGACAAACGATGGTTCAACAGCACCAACCACCGCCGCCCCCGCCACAGCATCAAAACGCTGTCGGCACCGACGATCGAATTAAGACTCTACTTCGGCACTTGCAAACGTCAAATCCTCAGAATATTGGCAATGCCTTCCCTCAAAATGTGATGCCTGGTTTGCAGCAAATGTCGTGGCCACCATCAGCCGGTGGTGCACCCACTGGTCCAGCTAGTATGTGGGACTTTGATCCAATCACTGCCATGAATGCTAAGATTCATGCCGGAATCAAACCGGAAATGAAGACAGAGCAGCAAATTCTTGAAGAGCAACGACTGCATCAACAGCAGCAGCACCAACAACAGCACCACCAGCAGCACAACCAACAACAATTGCAAGGGGAAAAGCAGCAACATGATACGCAAAATATGATGGAAGACATTGCATCTAATAATCAGCAGCAGTCTTCTCAAATACAGCCGGTGGTACCGCAACATATATCCTACACGCAGGCGCATGTGAAAGATCAACAATCCGAGCAAACAATAGCACCACCTCCGCAACATGCCCAACAACATCAGCAGCTGCAAAATCGCGCATCAAAAAAATCAGATGATCAGAAATCTAAAACTGCTGGAGATGACACCTCGAAACATCCGACTAAAGTCGAGGAAGCAAAGAAGTCGAGCAAAGGCAACAAAACGGAGAAGAAGGAGCCGTCAAAGTCTCAAAAACAAAGCGATGAGGATCGGAGACGTGAGGCAACCGAAGAGCGTAGGAAGCAAAAAGAAGAAAAGAAGAGACAGCTGCAAGAGGAAGAGAAAAAGCGGCAACAGCAACTCCAAGAAGAGGAAAAACGTCGCCAAATGTTGGAAGAGAAAAAGCGTCAGGAAGAAATCGATCGTCATCGTCGTGCTAAGATGCTTGAAAATGCCCCGCCGAAGGCTACGAAACAGAGTGGTGGTGATTCTGGACCTTCGCGATCCTCAGTTGCGCCATGGTCGAACTCGAGTTTGCCAGGCATCACAACACCAGCTGCCAGTTTGGCCGAGATTCAGAAGGCAGAACGAGAACGTCGGATCGAGGAGCGCATGGAACAGATCAATCAACGTAAAATCCAACAAACTGAAGTTCTTTCTAAAGTTGAGCCTGCTTTGACGTGGAATGCGCCTGCCATAAGCGTCAAGTCTCTAGCCGAAATCCAGGCTGAGGAGCAGAAGCAGCAACTAGCCTTCGAGCACTCCGTTACCACCACCGACCAGCGAAGGAAAAAAGAAGATTTGGGAACTCTACAATCCGGCCAATTTTTTAGTGGTTCCAGCTCGAATACAGGTCCCACTGCGACTGCCTCTCAAAACACAACCCTGGGCTCGATTTGGTCGTCGTGGAATGGCAAACCGGCGTGGTCTAGCACAAGTAGCGCAGGATTCTGGGAAGAACCTGCAAAAATACCCGCGACATCTGCTAGCGGAGGTAGTAGTACTTCGAAACAGGGAAGCTATGGATTATCGGTAACAGGTGGCAACAGTGGCAATCGCATACTTACTAAAAGCCAAACATTCTCCAACATTCAAACCTCGGCTAAGATGAATCAACCACAGAATTCCAGTGGAGATGGGGTGAAAAATGTAAGTAACTCAATGACTGGCACAGTGATGAAGCAGCAGCAGCCATTAAAGGGAAGCAGCACGTCTTTGAAGAGTGGAAAAAGTTCAAGTTCGAACAATAACAACAGCTCCTCCTCGTCAACTCATGTCACGTTTCACAGCAATGTCCAGAAAGACGATGCCAGGAATGAGTTTACCAGTTGGTGCATCAAGACATTGTCTTCGATGAAAAGCAATGTTGATGGTGAGTTTGGATTGAGTTGATTTTTTGAATTTTTCGTGATTCTGAATTTCCGAAACACAAAAACCATTTCAGTACCAACGTTCATTCAATTCCTGGAGGATATCGAGTCACCCTACGAAGTCAAAGACTATATTAGGACATATTTAGGTAATTTGTGTCTGGCGACAAACAATATTAAGGGTTTGATGGTAATTTTTCGTTGGTTTTCTAATATAGGTGAAACGAAGGAATGCAGTGAGTTTGCCAAACAGTTTTTGGAACGTCGTAGCAAATATAAGAATCAACAACGTGCTCAGAATGCTCATATCGATGACATGTGCTCACCTGCCCCAGCTATAAATCCATCGAATGATTTTCAGGAAGTTAAGGTACAAATTTGTCCAAAGGTTTAAAATGTTGGCTGGTAGTAAGGCTGGTATTGTGTTCGATTTCGCGTGAATATTTTCATACATAATTTCAATTAAGCAAGAGTTCTATTCACGTCTTTGCATTAAAAGTTGCTTCTTTGCGTGTAACATTGCTTTCGTAATCCCAATATATTGAAGGCATTGATACACGTCTCCAATCATTTCACGCCAATTTAGAATGTGCAGCTCATTCTTTCGAATTTGAAAATTGAATTGTGCAAATGTCTTTTCAATGACAAATTCGAACGAAATTTGAAACTCTTGACGTTTTATGTGTTAGAAATCAGCAGAATTACCGATTTTTATTCCATTATCACAAATTTCACTCCAATGAATGACCAGTTAATGGAGACTTGCCAAAAAAATGTTCATGATTAAGTCAGTACCAGCCTTTACCGTCAAAGTTTTAATATTGGGAGTGCAAATTATTTCGGTCCGGTTTTGGTTCTAGAAAAAAGTGTAATGAATGTGAACAGATTAATCAAAATATTGTCTATCGCTGACTACTACCTTTTCTATCTCTCAGTCAGTTTTCAAATCCCATCTCGAAAAAATGTCGTTTTTCGAGGAATCCAAGTTAGAAGTCAATTTTCGATTTCGAATTTGTATATCAACCGGTAGAAAAGATTATATAGAATTGGGACTTCCTCTCTGGAGCAGTTATATAGGTATTTCATCTATTTTCGGAGCCTCGGAAGTCACGTACTGCGGATTGTATCTCGTCTATAGTTGATGGTGAGACTGGAGCATCCTTTTCAGCTTCCGCAATGAACACAACTTGAGTAGCTGTTTCAAATGCGGATTGCAGCCATCTGTTTTTCATCTCGATTGGGTTGCCTATAATGTATCCTTGTACAGTTTTGCGTCGATATTCGATGCGCTCCAGCTGCACTTTTCTTCCAATGTAATCAGAAAACTAAAATCTCCCGCAAATGCTGCTTAGTTAACACAAAATTGGACATATTCAACATAGTAAAAATCAGGTTCTTGCATGAAACTCAAAGCGATATCAACTGAATATTGTTGACAGATGTCTAACTTCCCTGAAACAACCGAAGCCAGCATTCATTACAGAGCCAATCTTTTGAAAACGGACCAAACTAATTTGTACTCTCCAGTAACAAGTGCTTCGAGACGTGGGTTCTTGCGGTGATTTTAATGTTAATCATGATCTTTCGATGATACTAATTGAAATTTTATATTGTGTATCGCTCTTGTTGTAACATTTTCAGGGTAAAGCGAAAAAGGTGAAAAAAGGCAAAATGACGAAGTTAGATGCAGCACGAATCCTTGGATTCTCCGTGACTGCTGCACAGGATCGAATTAATGTGGGTGATCGTGATTATGGTGACGCTTCGTAGGCAACTCTGCTAACAATTTACAAAAACCTTAGACTAGACTATTAAGCTAGTTGTTTATTTTTCGTTAAGATTCCTACCCCTTCATGTTCTCAAACATTTTCATTTGGGATTTTCATATTTTGTTAATGTTGTGTAAAACCTTTAAAAACTACTCCTTTCGATTTTTTTAATAAAAAAATATTACTTTGATTGATATCTAGTCTAAAACTCAAAATGAGAGCGCGCTGCATTAAGCCTATTCCCCCCACTATGTTTACTATCCTAGTTAGGTGTAAAATAGACGAAAACAAAAAGATCTGATCGTACGCATGGAATGCGCAAAGAATACCGTTTTTGAAGCGAAATTACAAGGAACTATGATCTGATTGCAAGCACAAAGTTTTGCTTAGTTCGGGTCGACGGAGATCTTAAATTAAAGATATAATGTGGGCGTCATCGAAAAGAAACGAGCCAATCCAAGGACATCAGAGAGAGAAATCACGCCAGCCCGCCAAAATTTTGTTATAGTATCGGAGAATGTTTGCCATATGTATATTTTAGGTTAATCGTACGCGAAATCATTGGTATTTGAGGGCCAAATGATAGAGGAAGAACCAAGAAGAAAGATACAAGCCGATGTCGTCAATAGTTATCTCACATAATTGAGTGAATTGAAACTGTTAAATAATGTACCATATATATATATGATGATAAAGAAAATAATTTCTGCAACTGTTATCAATTTGTTTCCAAGTCTCAAGAGCTTTTCTATTATAGTTTGTTCACAAAATTAACTAATCATTTTTTTTATGGTGTTTTCTATGAAATTATTCAATATTTAAATTTTTTATATACATAATTCAATCAAATTATGCCTGTTTTATATTAAATTACTTTTACAGCATTAAAATTGTAACATGTAATCATATTGTGATTTATGATTTGTTAATCATTCATTGTACTGTAAGTAAATTAGTAAAATGAATTTGATGACATGATCGATTATTATCACAAAAAGAATCACGAGAGAGAAAGCAAAAGAAATTTAAACAAAAATGTGTGACGATAAGAACAACATAAAAAAATATTTCTAATCCTGATGAAGCGCCGCGATTACATTACATTTCCTCTTCCTTATTATTGTGGTTCTCAATATAGTTTGTTTTTTATTTCTTCCCACATGTCCATATGATTTTTGAATTTTACGGTGTATCTTAGAGTTTGCGAAAACATGTTATCATCATTCAATATTTACGATCAGAAAAATTTGGCATTTTACACACTCCTGAATATCATACAAATTTTTTTTCGGGTTACACGTAATTTATTTAATTAAATATGAAAGAAAAAAATTACGACACTATGATTTACTTTTATAATTATTATGATTATTACTATGTGAATACTTCAACGCCTCAACTACTTAGTGGAGTTGTTCTGATTTTATTTGTTTTAATGGAACCAGAAATAAAATAAAATGATGTTTCTTATTGTTACAATCAAATGTGCCTAAATATCACTAATTAAAAAAAATATTGGAAATAAGAAATTGAAAAATTGTAAATAAACTGCAAAACAATGTATTATCTGAAAGAATAATAATGTATTGTGAAAGAGAAGTTTTGTGTGTTATTCGTATCTATTTTTATGGGTGAAAACTTATTGCTTTCAGTAGTCTAGCTCCTGATAATTTTCTATTTAGTTATAGGTCTGTTCGCGCACTTTCGGTCGTTTCATGAACAGGATTTTCCTGAATTATGTGGTGGAGGAATTTCCGGAAAAGTACGGGAACGCTCTCATTGCATTGCCTGAAAATTCACGACCAAAAGTATCAGTTTTCGGTTTTTGAGAGAACAATAGTGATTATAAAGCCATCCTAAACGGTGATAAATTATCGCCACAAAAATGTTCGACCCTCAAAACAGCATTACGCAAAAATTATGTTACTTGCCGCACACACATTTGAAAATATTTACTCGCGCCACACCGTTTGATATGAGGTCTGTACCTGTATCTATTATAATATATTAAAATAGATTCGCAGAAAGTCGTTTTTGTACTCTTGCTGCAAGTCGAATTTTGCAGCAAAAAGAAGCCAGCTGCCAAATTCTGTTACTGCTGCAGTTTGCTGAAGTACGCGAACAGACCTATTTTTCAGTGGCTTAGACCATACTGAAATTTCGTCGTATTTAATGAAAGAGGAGAGATTTTCAATTTTAAATAAAACAGCGTACAAAAACGACTTCATTGCGATTATTCGCAATTAATCGTAGTACGCGAACAGACTTAATTTTAGAAAAATCACTTAAACGAAAATGTATAGAGGAGCGCGAGTAGTTTGATAGAATTTCCACAATACTTTGCCCCTTGATATCATAAACCAGAACCGGAAAACGTTAGAAATACTTTGAAAATCAAACTCAACATCGTGAAAATACGATTTCTATTCAAAAACGATATGAAGAATCTACAAATAGTTTCTTAGTTGTTGCAAAAAAAAATCTAATCTTAATTACGTATGAAGACAATTACAATTATTCATATTTAACATAACAGCCTACGATCATTCATGCACATACTGGCAACGAAGATTGTAATTTATCCCGAAGATTGTAATTTATCCCGAAGATTGTAATTTATACCGAAGATTGTAATTTATCCCGAAGATTGTAATTTATACCGAGATTGTAATTTATCCCGAAGATTGTAATTTATCCCGAAGATTGTAATTTATCCCCACACGCACTTCATCCGTACGCGTAGTACGTTCGCACCATAGAAAAAGCTAACTTCGTGTCAATCGCATTGGTTTCGTGGACGCGAGCGGATGTGTACGATAAGTGTCCTGTGTCGGTAGGACCGGCTGGAAATTTGTGCTTGACTTTTGTTTTAATTATTGTTTGGTGTTGGATTTAATTATGGTGTCGGTTTTGATTGAGTTGGAAAGTGTTCGCCAAAAGATAAGATTTAAAGAACATTATAAAGAAAGGAAATTTTCGCGATCAATTGCGTGTCGGGAAATAAAATGGCGGTTTCCGCTGCTCTCATATATGCCGGTATTTTCGAATTGTGGGGAATTTCTGTTTGATATAGTTTTTATATTTTTGTTGCGACATTGGATGTATGTTGCATTTTCGGGTTGTTTTTGATGAAATGTGTCCTGTGCCAGTCGGCCAGCTGAAAATTTGTGCTTGGCTTTTGTTTTAATTATTGTGCCGTGTTGGATTTGATTAAAATGTAGTTTTTGGTCGAGTTAAAATGGAAATGGAAATTATTCGTCAAAAGGAGGTAAGATTTGAAGAACATTATACAGAAAGAAAACTTTCGTGATCAATCAAACAATCGCATTCCGGAAAACATAATGGTGGCTTCCGCTGCTCTTATGTATGGGGATATTTTAAAATATTTTCGATCGGTGGGATATTTCCGTTTGGTATATGTTTTTATGTATGTGTTGCGGCGTTTCTTGTGCTTATTATTTTCGGGCTGGCGGATATGGAAGTTCTTTTGTGTTTGGCAAATATTGCTTATTGAAATAATAGTTTTAAATATGAATTTTGGTATTTATGGTTGGAGTTTGAGTGTGTAATAAGGCTGAAAGAATTTTGTAATGAAATCAAAGCTTTATTGTGAAATATTTATCTGAAATGTAGATTTTGAAACATACATTTCATATGATATGTGCTAGAATTTTTTACATGTAAACAATTTATGAATTTAGAACTTCTTCTCGCTCTCATAAAATATGTGATTTTGTAAACATAAAATATATAACGTATATTTTACCAAAATACTACGTATGTTATAAATGGTATTTTTATTATGGCTTAATATCTGCCATAAAGCTGCACCCTGTATTTTGAACAACATGGCATTACTGACTATGTGCGTACGTCAGTACCAAAACCTGTCAGACAAATGTCACATCACCCGACGAACATTTAGATCTGCCCTGATTGTTTCGGCTAATTTGAGGCTATGAAACATATTGTTTTCTATTATTAAATACAATGTTATCCTCACAGAACTTAGATCGTGATGCACAAAGTGAGTAAATTTATTTATATCCCTCTGTGTGACACAAAATCATCTTCAACGTTTCAGTTACGTCCGGTGAATTACAATTGAAATGTTTCGGAAGTTTCTTTGATCAACATGATAGTCGATTATCTGAATTGATATCCCGAGTGACTAACGAACACACAGATTGTTTCAATTCAAATCTACATAATTTACAAATTGATGTATCCGTACTATGTCCGATTGTCAATCTCGTTTATACACCGGTCAATGAAAACATAACATTGTTCCAGCTGACAGATTCCGACAACAAAGTACTCAATAAGGTCCTGTTGACTTTTGGTCAGATTTGTGAGGAAGCTATTCAGCTCAAGTCGATTGCGCATTGTTACCAAATGAAATTGCTTTACTGTGATGAACACCTATGTGCTTACGAGGAAAAAGGACACACTGCCGAATACCTATGTGAAATGAGCAGCCTCTTGGAATTGCTGTATTCCGTGCAATATCTCAGTCAACGCTGTATTGTTGTGGCCCGTATGATTTTGCAGCAATTAGGAGCACTTTTTTCGTCCAAAGGCAAAGATGACAACTTCGATTTACAGCTGCCGATGCAATTTCAGGTGCATATTATCGGCAAGGGATTTTTGATCTAGATTGGTTTCAATTTTGTTCTCAGGAAGTTTTCAATCGACTAGGTGATGTAATTCTACAGTTAATTGTTTTCGATGCGATCTTAGCCAGTTCGAGTTTTCAAAACTTTTGGCAGACGTACAAGAAGGCGGTACATTCGATCAGTCGAAACCCAGAACGATTCAAAAAATCGGAATT
Organism: Nemotelus pantherinus; assembly: GCA_963978885.1. Taxonomy (NCBI): domain Eukaryota; kingdom Metazoa; phylum Arthropoda; class Insecta; order Diptera; family Stratiomyidae; genus Nemotelus; species Nemotelus pantherinus. Next base: position 6,226,390 of record OZ022267.1, on the reverse strand, counting down.
TTCGGAATCAGAAGTCAATGGACTTGCGAATATTCTCAATTCACTTGAAATAATGTTGGGTGGCCATTTGTTTCAAGTAAGTTAAACTAAGATGAACTTGTCTGTCATAGCTTACAAACAACAATTTGTAGGCCTTCCTCGATTCCACATTTAAAATCAAAGAGCAGATATCTACAAAAGCTTTCCCGGAAATATCAGGACATTTTCAAGACTACATACGGGTTAATTTGGCATCCATTGAGAAATACCCAAGTGCACTGTCCGATTTCGATGAACCAGAAATGATCATCAAAATTAATGCGATTTGTGTACTATTTCACAACTTTTTCGGTCAATTAGAGCAGAAGACATTCAAACATTTGGGCGAAATCAATGCTAAGGTTGTGATTTAAGCAAGAGATGGATGTGTAATCAACTTGCTTCATTTCAATTATTCTCTTATAGAACATTGGCATCACTTTGATCGGTAATTTGATATGGAATCCGGAACAGTTTCTCAAAAAGCACGCTCAAACACTTTCGAAAAACTACGATATTCACATTCGGGAGAGAACTCGCCTACGACAAGCGTATCTTCAGACGAAAATCCCAACTATCTGGCAAGATTCGCGACATTATTGCTCGCAAGTAAGTCACTTCCCTCCCCCCAACCTTCCTCGGAGCAGAGCGTACAAATTTTCCACTTCCAGATTCTGAAATGGTCGCTTCAAATGAATGGTGCCTTTAAATGTGGCTTGCAAAAATATCGTGGTGCACATTTCAAACATCTTTGTAACTTATTTCTGCAAGGTGTTCGGCTTGCCGGTCAATTGTCGAATATGATCAAATCAATGACAAATCTACATGTATTGTTGCATATGAAAATGTCGAAACCGACCTTACTTGCCATATGCAAACTAATGGAATATTTGAAAATCGTACAAGTTACATTTCAGAATAATTTTAATGATGTTGCTAAATCGATTGTATGCGTTATGCAGTGTGTATCGTACAAGGTGCTGTTTTTAATTGCGACTATTAAGGTAGGTTTTGTTGATTCAGGTAAATGTGTGCTAAGATTATTACTTTGTGAGCGAAACCTTTAGACCCCTTAAGGACAGGCAGATTAGACTTCTTATTGGATATTTATTCTTATTTTCAAAAGTATCTATAATTTCAAATTAATTTTTTCAATTCTACGTTACGTTGATTGTCAAAAAATTGACGTATATTTTGTGTGAATATTAATGACGTTGTACTGGCTAGATTTAAGCTGAAATTGATATAATTTTTTCTAATCACGAACCAAATTTTCCCGTTCCCATGGCTTCAACTGCAATTTTTTTTTATATTTTCGTAGATTCATAATTTCCCCATGCAATTACATAACGAAAGATTTATAATTTTTATGAGTTCTAAAATTATTTGAGGGGATAAGGCGCTGTAAATTTAATGGGAAAACTGGGAGCTTAGGAGAACTGGGAGCTTCGAAAAAAACCTTGGGAGGCCAGCGAAAGATCGGAGAATTCTAGAAAAACTTTGAGTCTCAGTTAAAATCCACTAATTCGCTTCATACCCGTCTTCTAAAAACTCGAATTGAGTTGACCAATGTAAAAGGTCTTAAAGATCTTCAGGTTGATTTTTGGCTATTTGTTCGGATATACAGTGCTGTGCAAAACTTACGCAACTCATTACATGTCGGAATAAATGGGAAAATTGCAATCAAAATATAAAGAATCTTTTTCCAGTTTTTTTTTTTTAATTTATACGTTAGCATGTTGCTTAAAGCTCTGCAATAAAAAAAGTACATCAGTATTTTAACTGTTCTTAAACAAAAACAAAATACACCAACAAAAAGCCATCAGCAAACAAGAGGCAGGGAGAACGAATAAAAGAAGGGACATCATATATAAAGACTAGGAATAATAATGGACCAAGAATAGAGCCCTGAGGCACACCGGAAAGTGGACAAAAAGGGGAAGAGGTGGAGGATTGCACAGATGCAGCACAAGAACGACCAGAAACAGAGGATGAAAACCAAGACAAAAGCGAACCTGACACCCCAGAACTTCGAAGCTTAGCAAGAAGAATTCCGTGATCAACAGAATCAAAAGCTTTTGAAAAGTCGGTATACACCACATCGACTTGCTTCCGTTGGTCTAAGGCAGAAGCAACAAAGTTAGTAAAATATATAAGATTTGAGGTGGAGGATCTACCTTTAACAAAACCATGCTGTTCCGGAGCAAGGAAGGGATGAAGGAGAGGAAGCAGCCTGTTGTAAACCACTCTTTCTAGAACTTTTCCGAAACAAGGAAGGAGGGAAATCGGGCGGTAGTTGGAAACACAGCTTGGGTCTCCAGACTTGTGGATGGGGGAAATATAAGCAGATTTCCAACTGGAGGGGAAGTAGCCGGAGGAGAGGCTGAGGTTAAATATAATAGACAAGGGAACACATAAGGACGATGACAGTGATTTGGCCAATAGGTTAGGGATACCATCAGGACCACAACCGACATTGACATCAAGACAATCGAGTAAGGATTCAATTTCAAGAGGATTGGTGTAAATGGAAGATAGGGAGGAAGAAGCAACATGGGGAATTTCACAAGGCAAGATTTGATTATGTTGGGAAAAGAAGGAAGAAAAATATTTTGCGAAGAGGTCACAGATTTCACGTGGATTGGATGCCGTGTCGTTATCGAGGAACATGGAATCGGGAAAACGATGGGAACTTTTGAGGGAACGGACATACGACCAAATGGATTTTTGATGATTAGAGCAGATAGAGGACTCAATGCTGGAAAAGTAATCTCGGATAGCTTGATTGACAGCAGTTTTGGCAGAAGTTCGAAGCCTTTAAAATTCGAGAAAGTCATCATGAGAGCCTGTATGCTTAAATCTAGCTCGAGCGACATCCTTAGCTTTCAGGGCCGAAACCAAGTAGCGTCATTAGGCCTGCGAGGACGTCTGGATGGAGTGAAACGGGAGATAAGGTTAGATAGGAAGTTGTGGAATTTTATGGCAAGCTCATTGACAGTGAGGCCGCGAGAAAAGGAGAACCAGTTAACCGAGGTCATTTCAGTCATCATACTAGAGAAGTCAGCTTTATGGAAGTTAAAGCGCATGGCACGAGAAGGAGCTCTAGATGTCTGAAGATCGACATGAAGTGCGATTGAAAGAGGAGGTTGATGTAAGTCGGCTTGGACGTAGGGGAAGGATGCGGTATGAACACTCATATTATTGGAGGGAATATTAGATAGAACGAAGTCTAGTATTTTGTTATTTATATTGGGACCACAGTTTACTTGGGAGAGTGAACACAAAGATAGAAAGGATGAGGTTATTAAGGAAATATTGCTGGAAGAGATTATTGAAGAAAAATTATGATTCCATAACAGGTTCGGTAAGTTAAAATCACCACATATTAAAGAAAGGGCAGAAGGAAAGCTAACGTTGCGGTAGGTTGAAAGCTTATCAAAGGCTAAGGGCTATCATACGAAGTATTGAAATCAACTGGAAACCTCATAATTCACAACAATTTTAATGTTTAATCAAACTGTATCAAATAAGCTGTAAGCCACTGTATATGAAACCAAATCTGAAAAATATGTGTTTGTTTTTGATTATTTTAAAATTACAAACTGATTGACAGCATGTGTAACTGCCCGTTAAGAGACAATCAGTTGCTAAATTAATTGTTCAGTTCCAATTGACGCTTGATGTAGAGTGCACGTCCATTTGTTTTTGCATTCCTTTTAATTTTTCTTTATTGAAAATGATCAGATTTAATTTTACCGTCGTATAAATTCAAAAATGAATGATTTGTGTATGATTGCTTGGTTTGATGATGTGAATCATATGATATCTCCACCAGCAGCACTTACTTAATCTTCATCACAATACCCTTTTACATATTTGCAGAAGAAATTGTCGGGTCAAAGTGCTCGAAATGATCGCAATCTAGATACTTTATCTGCCTTACTGATAGCCGAAAAATGTATATATGGACCAACAACTAAATCGCGTGTCTTAATTGCTTCGTTGGCCATAAACTTTGCAAATCCGATGCGCGTCATGTCCCCGGAACAGCTTGAAAAACTCCACAAGCTAGTTTATCGTCTCGATATACTATCCGATCTTCAAAACAATCTTGATCATCTCTGTGATTCGTCGTTTATTTACTGGCATCAATCGATTCTTTCAGTATATTTCAAACAAATGATCGGAACGAAAACTTCGAATTCGACAGGCTACACTTCAATGAAATATCTTGTTCAGTTCGCAGAAGACTGTAGCCGAAAATTCGAAGTAAACTATGCTACGAAAAATCTTGAAACAATTAAAAATTTCCGTGAAGCAAATTCTAAGCAATATCGTAAAGAGATTGCGGTGAAATTATGCGCGCAAATCGAAACGTTTCTAAGAATTCATGTGCACGAGAATCTGGCACAAATCAAACCAGATCCATTCAGTAACGGTTCGGACGACTGTAGGGATTTAATTAATGTGTGTCCGGCGGAGTTGAATGGGAAACATGTGATTTTGAAAGGTAAATACATTGTTCCGTGTTATGCTAAAAGCAAATTCTAGATCTTCTAAAATTCTAGATCAAATCGAAAATTATCTGAGCAATTTGTTTTACAATCTGACTACCATATCGTTACATGATTGGCGAACGTATAGTGAAATGCGTCATTTAGGCAACTATAAATTCAGTCTAGTAACGATCGATGACTATCTACCGACCCAGCAACTCGAACAGGGTATCGATGTTTTAGAAATTATGCGAAATATACATGTGTTCGTTTCGAAGTATCTGTATAACATGAACAATCAAATTTTCATTGAATGTACGAGCAACAACAAGCATTTGAATACGATTGGGATTCGACACATTGCTAATTCGCTGCGAACGCATGGTGCAGGCATCATAAATACAACAGTAGATTCTTGAAAATGCTCAGTTTCTGGTGAAAGTTTGAATACTAAAACTGAAATATTTTAGGTCAATTTTACGTATCAATTTTTACGCAAGAAACTCTATACATTTTCGCAATTTCTCTACGATGAACATATCAAATCGCGTCTAATGAAAGATTTGAAGTATTTTCGGGGCGGTGGCGGTAGCGATGCAAATGGAAGTACGAAGGATCGTACTTCCACGTTGCCGGCATTCAGCTACGAACGGGCCGAACATTTCAATAAAGGTATAAGGAAATTCGGTCTGACGCCGGATGGACAAAGCTACTTGGACCTTTTCCGGCAATTGATCGGTCACATTGGCAACGCCATGGGCTATATACGCTTGATGCGATCAGGAGGAATTCATGCTAGTTCCGATGTAAGTATATACTTGCCGAAGATCGATGAGAACCTCGGATTTGTAAAACTGGCTGCTGAGAACGAACTCTCGGCATCGGCAATGACAGCGGGTAATAATTTGGATAATAATATTCAAAGTTTGCTACGTTGTTTCAGCGATGAAACAGAATATTTTAAGGTAAATAATCTTTTGTGTCCGTCCATTCATTGTCCGACTGCCATCTATTTCTTGTAGCTCCTTATCGAAGCCTTTGCACCGTTCTTTCGTGATCCTAAGAATAGTCATCTACGTAACTTTTATTTGACTATTCCGGCACTGACAATAAATTTCGTTGAATATATTATTAATGCTAAAGATAAAATTCATAAGCGCGACAAACATGGAGTACTGTTCGTTGATGATGGTTTCGCTATTGGATTGACATATCTGGTGCGTTTATTAAATCAAACAGTCGAATTTGATTCGCTACACTGGTTCAATTCGGTTAAGCAACATTATAAAAACGAACGCTCGAAAATCATTGCACAACGTGAACAAATCAAAACGGTTGCTGTTGCTGGTGGTAATGCAGCGAACGCAGGTGGTATCTTCACAAACCAATCTTCGGACAATAAGCTCGAGCAAACATTGGCCTTAACGGAAAAACGTATAAATGCACATCAAATCGAATTTAATTTACTATATTATAAAATACAGAGCTCCAAGATATTTTTCCAATGAAATAAATTTTTATGTGATTTTTAAAATAAATTCGTTTTCTTTGATATGTTAACAAAAGCTTAGTGGCCTTACAGCTTGAAGTATTTGCTGAATATTACTACGCAAAACAGGATTCATGATATCTTGTTGCTTTTTACTCGAAAGCAACGAATGCTCTTTGGCTAAATGATATAGATCGGCGTAGAATTCCATTCCAGCAACTCCGGTCGTACTGAAACTTGCCGAGACTTCAGTACAATCGACAATAGATGCGCGTAGTGGTGTTACGAAAAGGGTTGAATGATTTGGCTTTTATTGAAAATTCCAGAAATTATCATCGAGAAATATTAGAATGCATTCTTTCATAGTCGCTTACCACTTTTTTACCCTCTTGCAATTCACGCAAGAGCAGAACAGCTGCACGACTCCCGGACAGTAAATTCCAACGTGACCACGAAAAATTATGTGATAATGCCAGTGATGCCATACAGGCATACAAATGCATTTCCATTACATAGTTCTTCTCACAAGATCCTTCCGTATAGCAGAAAGCATCTTCATCGGGAAAAATATTGACAGCGGCTTCGGTTAGGATTTCTTTAAGATGTTCCAGTGAATGCAAACGGCCAATTAATTCAGTTAATGATTCGGTAGTTCCTCCTTGAAATGCATTGACACGATAGCCTTGATCCGTTACAAAGATTTCGAGACTAATAACAGCTGCTGTGATAGTAAAGATAACTGATCTGTAAGAAGAAGTGAATTTAGTTTTTTTTGTGTGTATCCAGAATTCATTTCGTTTTATACCCTTTAAAATCTGGTTTGATTTCCCATGTCTGATAAGGCATATTACTGTAACGGTTTGCAGCGAATCCGAAGTAGCCTAAAACAAACAAAATCTAGATATTCGCAGGACAATTCAGAACAATGATACCTATTCGACCAGTTCGGAACTGTATCGATAGTTTATCTTCATTGAATTTCACATCGTGGACATCTCGTGTAGACCAATGACCGTAGTCATGTTTCAAGGACGTGGTGCCTGTTGGAATTCTTTTGAACGAAAACATAGAAATGTTATTATGATTAATAGAATGTATTTTGATTGAGCAAAAGCTTGTGTAAATTCCTGTCTTCTTAATTAAATAGTGGGAAATCTTTCTATGGATTCTAAAACACTGTTAAATTATTGGAACACCATAAATTTATAAGTGGAACATGCAAAAATATCTCTCTCTGTCCATACTACGAGCTATGCTCACTGTGGAGAGGACAACAGGGTTTTTTTTCGTCTGGTACTTTATAATTATCTGAAGTGTTGTTTTGAAAGTTACAGTAAATTTTATTTTATATAATTCTATTTGTTAACCAAGCAAGGTAAAAGTTACATAAACAATACAAAGCAAAATTGAAAATTAATGTGTTTATAAAAATCAAGCCCCTGTCGTTGTTGTTGCTGTTATTGCTGTAGCTGTTCTTTTCAATAGCGCGAACCGTCCTTGTCGCCGTCGTTGCTATTTATTATTTGGCAATTTCGAAGATTGCGGCCAATATTGGCTTGTGTGCTGGACTGCAAATGGTGCGGGCCGTCATTATGTTTGAGTGACGCACATTTTCGCCGACTATTCGCATGACCGGACGTTTGCATTTTTAATTTTTTCGCAACAGCGACCTCGTGACGGGTACAATGACGTCTTTAGGCTTTATAAATCGGATATAAGGCAGCCCAGATGGAGCTCCTGGAAAGAGCTGTGCGGCAAAATTGAAATCTCCTCGGAAACGGCGAGCCTTAGATATCTGCCTATATAAGCCGGAGGGAAATGGACAAGTAACAGCTCGTTGCCTAGTCTAAGCCACGTACCTGCAAGGTTATATTTATACCCAAGGCACATAAAGTCAACCATGAGTATCCGACGGACTACAGGCCAATTAGTCTGACTTCCTTCCTTCTTAAAGTTTTCGAAAGATTACGAGACCGCCATATCAAACAAAGACTTGGATATCAAGCTCTATCGAAAGCACAAAATGCGTAATTGAAAGGGAAATCCATTGAAACGGCTCTCCACAGGATAGTCCTCAAAATTGAAAAGGCACTTGATTACAAAGTGTACGCTTTCTAGATATTCATTTATTTATTTATAATTGATAACAGAAGGAAGGTCATTGACAAACAAGAATAAAGAACCTTGAGGATAATAAAGATAATAAAGAACCAAGATAAATAACAAGATAATAAAGAACCTTGAGGAACTCCGGATGTGGGAAATATAGGAAAGGAAATGGAACCATTGAAAGTGACTCTGCAGGGACGACTATGAAGATAGGAGGAAAACCAGGAAAAACACCGAACACATTAAGTTTAAGTAGCAGCAGGTTATGGTTCACAGAATCCAAAGCGTTCGAAAAGTATGTGTAAATTGCATCAACTTGACGTTGACAATCGAAGGATCACCACATTTGAAAATGGGGGAAATATTGGCGGATTTCCATAAAGAGTGGAGTACACAAGATGCAAGGCTAATGTTGAAAAGGATAGCTAAAGGAACGCAGAGCGAGGATGCGAGGGATTTGATTAGAACATTAGGAATACCATTAGGGCCGGAACTAGCATTAGAATTTCAGGTATGCAAAAGGATTTCAACTTCCAAAGGATTGGTACTAAACATAGATAACTCAATAGACGTGCGGGAGACAGTGGGAGCTATCGAGGTATTCAGTGGATTTTTTTTTAAGGACGAGGGGAAAAAAGGGCAGCAAACATATCACAAATAGCCTGAGGAGTGGAAGCAGTAAAATAATCAAGATACATAGAATCAGGAGCTGAGGAATTGGATTTGAGGGAACGGATTTAGGACCAAAAAGGATTTAGATTGATTAGAACAGATTGAAGCCTCGATGTTCAAAAAGTAATCAATCATTACCTGCTTGAGCACTTTTTTTGAAGGCGCCTTCAATAATATGCATACAACAGCCACTATGGAGTGCCTCCAAGCAAGCCAACTCCCATCCTGCTATTTGTAGCTGGATAAGCAAAATGCATGCTTAGGCAAAGGCTCATATCAGTGGAGTCGGTGGGGGCGAAAATCACAGAGGTGCAGGAGGTTCTTGCGGAACCTGGCTACAAATTCAATTTCATTTTATTTATTTTATTCATTAACCAAGCAAGGTACAAGTTACATAAACAATACAGAACAAAATTGAAAATTAATATGAGTATAATTGACGAAAATTTAAATAAATTATAAAATTAACAAATAAATCAATAACAGTAATTAAATAAGAAATAAATAAAACATTGATAAATAACTTAGCATAAGAGGTTGTAGATGGCTTGGGAAAGGGGAAGATTTGAAGGGTAATTTTGAGACCGTTCGAGAATAGAGATTACTTATGCTATTGAATTACGTGCAGCATCTATTTATCGGCTGATTAGCTGCAAAAGTAGTGGAGTGTGGATATTCCTTAAGTAAACGAGAGGACCTGGTGTTCCTTACAGTGCTATTTAACACCATTTTACTATTCCGGAATTCAACTCTGATATCGCCTGTAATGACGTCAAATGTGAAGCAAGCCGAAACCATATTTTTTTCTGGATGCAAATGTCACTAAGTTTAGATGACCCAATCGAAATTCATAAGGAGGAAGGGTATTAAAATCGTAAGGGTTGTATAGTTCTCTCAATGCGAAAATTAAGAATTGCTTTCGTATGGACTCAAGTCGTTTACTGTGGGTTTCAAATTTCGGATTCCAGCAAATGGAAGCATATTCGAGAATTACAAGTGAGATGTATAAGGATCTAATGGATCACAGGTTACGCAATTCCTTGGGACGTCTTTTGATGAAGCCTAGCTGTTTGTTTGCACGGGAGAGTATTTTATCATAACGTAAGGTGAAGCGGAGTTTCTCATCCAAGATAACACCAATGTCAACAACGTTTTCAACGTTAACCTGGTACTTAGCAATGTTGCGAGAAAGCTAGTTTTCATTGCACCAATGATCAAGTGAATCAAGTTTAGATTGGAGAAAGAGTGCATCGGATTTAGATTTCATGATGTGATAGACTTTGATTGAGATTGTCGGCATAAAGAAGATGAGGTATATTTTCTAAGACGTTAGATAAGTCAGAAATAAATTATTCAAAAGAAGTGGGCCAAGATGGCTACCTTGTGGTACACCAGAGGTAGCAGAAATATTTTTCCATAAAAGTCCTTGAAATTTTACCAATTGTGTTCGAATGCGAAGATAGGAAGTCAACCAGCTAAGTAAAGATCCGGTAAGTCCAAATTTCTGATGCTTTAGAATAAAGGTAGGGTTGTAAACTCTATCAAAAGCGGTAAGAAAAAAGGATGTTCACGCAAGAACAATCCCGAGAACATTAAATTCTAATGGGTTTCAAAGCAGAACTTCACGTAAAAAAACCATTAATATCCGCAGAAAATCGACGTATGCGCCTAGAGTTCGCCAAGGCGCAAATTAACAAGGATATTGATTTTTGGCCGAAAGGAATCCGTAAAGGAGATTCCGTAAATAGGCTTTATAAGAGATTAGGGGATCTCACACTCGAGGTTTATTCCCTGCATCTAAAAATGGCAAGTGAAATTTTAGGTAGAAAAGGAGATATTTTAGATTTTGTAGGAAAAGCAAACAGGGCCTTTGAATGTGAGAAAGATAGAAAGAGGAAAATTCTCACAAAGAAACTGAAGGAGCTGACGAAAGGAAAGGATACCACGGAAAAGAAAAAGAATGCCGTAGAGACTATCCCTAACTATGTAGTGAACAAGTCCACGGTTCAATTCACAGGAGAGCAAATGAAGCTGCTTAACCAAGGTCTGAATTTTGCTGTTAAGGAAACAACATTCCCAACAGAATCCTTGGTAATAGACATTGAAGCAGCGGTTAAAACCTCTCCCGAAGAGGAGAAAGCACAGATTAGAGGCAATGGGGCTAAACTCATCAGGAAGGAAAATCGCAAGAAGGGGAACACTGGGAAGGTACAAAGAGTGACCAAAGAGTTGGCTGCTAAACCGGTCTTTTATACCAAAGCCGATAAAGGAAATGCCGTGGTCGTAATGGACAAAGACGAATATGACCGATTAGTTATGGAAAAAGTCAACAACGGGGATTAGTATGAGCTTAGGAAAGATCCCTTACCAGACTTTATCAAACGAGTTGAAAGAGTCTTAAAAGAGTGCAAAGAGAAGATTGGAGAGGTGAACAAGCTGCGGGTTTAAAACCCGTCATTGCCAAGAATTAGGTGCCTTCCAAAGATACATAAGGAAGGAAGTGAACTTAGGGAAATTGTCACCGCTACAAACGCTCCAACAAGGAGGATCGCAAAGTGGATTGTAGACGAGTGTAGGAGCTTAGGGAAGATTAGCGATAGAACAGTAAAAAATCGAGATGAGGTAGTGGAGCGGCTTGGAAGAGGGGCAACAACAGGGAAAGATGAGCTAGTTGTATCATTAGATGTCAAGGCTCTGTTCCCAGGCGTGCCGGTAAAACAAGCACTCACGTTTTTCGAGGACTGGCTATTAGAGAGGAATAGCTATTAGGGAGGAATAGCTCACCGGAGGGGAGGAGGAGAGCTAAAGACTTTTTGAAACTTGCTACGGTTTGCATGAATGAAAGTTATTTTACTTTCAGGGGAAAATACTTCAAAGCGATGAAAGGTGTTGCAATGGGAAATCCTTTATCCCCACTTATGAGCGACATATTAATGGATAGACTAGAAAAGAAACTTTATGAAGAAGATTCGCTTCCTCGGGTTTGGCTGAGGTATGAAGACGATATTCTAGCTATAGTTAAAAAAGATGCGTTGGGAGAAACGTTGGAGAAGTTGAACCAAGCACATAAGGCCATCCAATTTCCAAAAAAATCGAAAAGAATGAGAAACTACCCTTCTTGGATTTAATGGTTATAAGGAAAGAAGGTCTTCTTAGATTTAATATCTACCGGAAGCCCACACACACCCAGAGGACAACACCATCCACGTCTGATCATTGGCATTCCCAAAAAATGGCGCCCTTTAATTCGATGATTCACCGGCTATTAACAGTGCCCATGGATCAGGATAGTTTCAACTCAGAAGTTAAATATATCAAAGATACGCTGAGAAAAAATGGGTTTGACGAGAGGATAATTGGAAATCTTGTCAAAAAGAAAAAGTATAGAATACAGTGTGATCTTTTAACGACGCTTTTTACGCAGTAAAAACAAGAAACAACCATAAGAGTTCCAATTATTTATTCATCAGTATTCAAAAAAGTTCGGGAACGTCTTGATCGCTTTGATATTAAAGCAGTTTCCACCAGTAAAGCTAAAAAATTAGGTACTATACTATGTCACGTGAAAGACAAAAAGGACAAAAAGGACAAAAAGGAAAAATGTGGAGTTTATAAAATTACCTGCCCAGAATGCGACAAAATATACATCGGTCAAACGAAATGGTTGGTTGGTATTAGACTAACGGAAAATAAACGGGAAGCAGCTTCAGCGAGGAAAAGGAATACAACATTAGTACGATCAGCAGTGGCGAAGCACATCTTGGAGGAAGATCACAACATAACATGGGAAAACGTGGATGTGATTAAGGAGGTACAGCAGGTACGAAAACTGCATGCGTACGAAAGCCTGCACAGATGGAAAACCCCTATGCATAGAAGACTAAACACAGACCAAGGAAACAGTGCATCACCATTGTTCAGGCTAATTTGAACATTCATTTGATAGTGAAGAGGAATATTTAATTAATATGGATAGTTAAATGTATTTTAGTAAAGTAATTAATAAACAATTAGTTGGTAATTAGTATAAGTCAATATTTTAAAAGTAAGCTCTATAAGTAACATACATAAGTTAGATTAAGATTAGACCGATAGACACTGACGAAGAGTGCGGATTACCCTCGAAATATCGATATTTGTCACAAAAAAATAAATATATCTAGCTTCGAAAGGAAAAATCGGGTTTTTTTTTAAAAATAGTTTTTACAAGCTAGAAAAAAATTGGTGCACATTAAAAACAATTAGATACACTCTTCTTACCCATCTATTTCATCAGCATTGTCCAATTCGTCCGATTTCTCTATTTCTTCATCCTCCATCTCGGAATCGCTTTCTTCATTCAATTTGGGTTTGACTTCTGCAATAGTTTGTTCTTTTTTCATAATGTCCGTTTCACGAAGAATAATCACATTCGAAAATCGACGACTATGAACATTTTCACTGCGTGACGATCGTGCCGAACTGAATTTCGAATTGATTTCTGCGATATGTTCATCCAGGAAAGGCAGACGTAATTCGCACAATAAGTCTAGATCCTGAAATTGAAAAAAAAAACAAACAGAACAGAAAAAGCGTACAGATCTGGTTAAAAAAAAGCTACTCTTTTCATTGGTTTACAATCATACTTCAACAAGCTGCGAAAACATGTACTGCTGCTGTAATTGGCCATCAATTTCAGACGATTCACTGTCGGTTGGATTCCTTGTCGAAGTCTGTGTAACTTGCAGTATTTTGTCGAAAGAAAAGGTGAAATGAAGCGTACGTGGTGAATCTGTTTCCACAAGTTTCTCTACGATCGTTTGAACTTGGAAGTTCTTCTTCGTTACAGAGTCTGCGAAAAGTAACAATTTATAAACAAATTGTCCTCAAAAAAAATCTGTCAAACCTTTTTTCATATATTTCATGTTCGGTTCGGCTGTAGTCGTAGCATCCTCAGATTCATCCAAATCTATTGCAATACAGTAGCCATTGGGTAAACGTGGTACAACAAAATCATTCATAATTCCGTACATGTCAACCGTTTTTGGAATATTGTACATATCGAAATCATAAACAATCTTACTGGGTTTGGTCGTACTCAAAATTTTCGAAAGGCTTTTACTTCGAAAATGTCCACGATCTGTTGATTTTCGAGCATCGAGCAGTGATTGTTTCCGTATATCAGTTGTTGTAGTTCTCTCAGATTGTGATGTTTCGTTCGGTTTTTCCCAACGACAAACAATCGGTGGCTCAAACCATAGTACTGTGCCTGGTAAACTAAAGATGGAGAAGAGAAGACGAAATTTAAATTTGGCATAAAAGAGAGTATCTAAGTTGATTGTTCAATTTTTGTATATCATATTGTTTTCAATTTTTGTTTGCTATTTATATTTTATTTTATAAGCATTATTATCTTTATTCTGTTTCATCCATTTTCTTTTCTAAATTTTGGTGGGGTATTAATAGTTTATTGTTATATTTATAGAATTTTCTGGGCTTTCTTAATTTTTTTAGTGACCCCTGATTTTCTTCTACGGACTATTTGATATTTAAATAAATTTTTCGCGAAATTTGGATTTATGTTTCTAGAGATTTTATTGCAAAATGAATTTTTGATGGTGCAGGATTTTGATCCTGCAAGATGTTCGGATATTACATTCAAAATTCGAAAATACGGGATTTGGTTTTCTATTTGGTTTTTCAATCGTACCAACTCCGCACTTTCTATCCATCGATCGGTGTATGTATATATATAGAGCAAGTTGGTTGGGTATTTATAAATTATTACAAATTTAAATAAAATTAACTAGACGCTTTCTAGTCCCAGAGAGTACGGAGTGTTTCCGAAAAGTCCATTAAATTGTATTCGATGTGTGACCTTAACGTAACAAAATTAGTTAATTAGTTTCGGTTGAAACTATAAGAGTGATAGTGATAGTGGAAAATTAACTGAGTCATAGTGGAAAAATTAAACAGGGCGACAGTGAAAGTTTGGTCAAAATACGGGGTTACAATAAAACTAGAAAATAGCTTTGTGGAATAATAATAGAAAAAGAAAAGAAAAACAAACTGTGTAGTTGCTACGTGTCTGGAATCACGAAACTTTCTTCCAACAGGTGAGCGGCAATTTTGTTCAACAATACATTCAAACCCAGAACAAAATATTGTTCATATATCCGATCTGCCGAAGATTGCGAGTTCTCTTGATAGCTAGGTGATGTACAGTGGCTCAAACGTATAATCGGACAACGATAGCGCTCAGATAAAACATGTGAAAATTTGGTAAAATAATTACGCAATGTAGGGTGTATATACCTGAAATTTTTTGTGGTTTTTTATATTTTTAAGACACAACATAAAATAACGCATTTTTGAATTCATACTTAAGAAAATAAAATATAACAACAAACAATCTAGAAAAAGCCAATAAATCATATATAATTTTTTATGTTAGTACTTAGTTGCAAATCCTTTGGACTCAATCACTGCTTTTAATTGCTTTGACATTGATTTCACTAAATTTTCACAAAACTTGGGTTCAATTTCACTCCATTCATTCTGTAATGCCGCTTTAATTTGTTTATTGAATTAAATGATTTATTGTAGAGCCTTCTTGAAAGTTCTTCCCACAAATGTTCGATAACATTCAAGTCCGGTGACTGTGCAGGCGTTTGCAAAAGCTTGGGGCAATTATTAATCAGCCAAAGTTTTGCAACTTCCGATGTATGTTTCGGATCGTTGTCCTGGTAGAAAGCAAAGTTCTCTAAAATGCTGAAATTTTTCGGCACTTTGATTGACATTTTCTTTTAAAATATTCAGGTACGCAAATTTGTCCATTTTACCTTCGACAAAATGCAAATTGCCCACCCCCGCACTGCTTGA
This sequence comes from Nemotelus pantherinus, assembly GCA_963978885.1. NCBI lineage: Eukaryota > Metazoa > Arthropoda > Insecta > Diptera > Stratiomyidae > Nemotelus > Nemotelus pantherinus. The sequence continues at coordinate 6,210,745 of OZ022267.1, read as the reverse complement.
AATTGAACTTCGTTTGAACGATATCGATGCCAATACCGCTAGTGGTTCCGACGGTATTCCAAATATCCTGGCTAAATCTCTTTCATCATCTCTGTGCGTCCCTCTTTCTATCTTGTTCAACTTAAGTATATCTTCTGGATCTTTTCCTTCTCGCTGGAAAATTGCCAACATCTTTCCTATACATAAAGCCGGTGATCGTACATGCGTCTCAAACTATCGTCCCATTTCCCTTCTTCCTTGCTTTAGCAAGATCCTTGAAAAAGTGGTTTACAAGCGGGTCTACTCCTTTATCCAGCCTACTCTCGCTCATGAGCAGCATGGTTTTGTCAAAGGTAAATCCACTTTAACCATCCTTCTTTCCTTCACACACACGGTCGCATCCGCTCTTGACCATCAAAAGCAGGTTGATGTACTTTATACCGAATTTTCCAAAGCCTTTGACTCCGTCAGCCATAGCCTCCTTCTTCAAAAGCTAAGGTACGATGGCATTGCTGGTTCTCTTCTTTCCTGGTTTAACTCTTACATCCTCGACCGTACCTGTATTGTATCTGTTCACTCTTCTTCAATTCCTTTTTATCCTGCATCAGGTGTTCCGCAGGGATCTATCCTTGGTCCTCTTCTCTTTCTTTTGTTCATAAACGATCTCCCTCCTTTAATCCATTCTTCTTGTCTTTTGTATGCCGACGATTTCAAGATGTTTCGAGTGATTGAGTCACAAGATGACTGTATGGTTTTACAAAACGATCTCAACAGCCTACAGACTTGGTGCGCTTCCAATGCTCTCACTTTGAACATCGCGAAATGTCACAAAATGTCTTTCTCTTTGAAAATTTCACCTTTGATGTTCCCCTACTCTGTTTGTGGCTTTCCTCTTAATATCGTTGATAATTTTAGAGATCTTGGCGTAATATTTGATCCTAAGCTCAAATTTGATAAGCATATTTCTTATATTACCGCCAGGGCCTCTAAACTATCCGGTTTTATTATTAGATCCTCTAAAGCTTTCGTTAATATTTCCACCTGTCTACACCTTTTCCTCTCCTTTGTACGTAGTATCCTTGAATATTGCTGTCAAGTTTGGTGTCCTCGTTTTGTCTACTTAAATACTGCGTTGGAGTCGGTTCAACGCAGATTTACTCGCACCCTGTTTTATAAATTTCAGCTTCCTTATCATCCTTATAGTGATCGTCTATCGTTCCTTCATCTCCCTTCCCTCGAATCACGGAGACTGTTCCTGGATGAGTGCCTACTCTTCAAATTATTTCATAAGTTGGTAGATTCAGATATCAGCAGCCACGTTTCTGTCCGTGTTGCAGTGCATGGCACCCGCTCTTCGTTTGAGTTTAGTGTGCCATTTGCGCGCACTGATACCTTTTTTTATTCTCCGATGTTGCGATTACTGAGGCAACATAATGATCTACAGTTTGGTCCTCTACCGCCGACATTATATGCATTTAAAACTTTTCTTAAACATAATGTTTTGCTTACTACTAGTTCAATGTAGTCTTTTTTTCTTTTTCTTTTTTTTTCTCTATTTTTCTTATTTTGAATTTGTACTTTTTCACTTTGATTTTGTTTATTATTGTTCTTTATTTTGTATCATTATCATTTCATTATTATTTTGTTCATTTTTTCATTCTTTCGTTAGTGAATTATTTGTATTTTATATTTTCTATATTCAGTAATTGGATTTTATCTGTTGAATAATAATAATGGTAAATAAATAAATAAATAAATAACACAGTTTCTAGAATGAAATTAACTCGAACACGCAATCTGCCGAGCACGACACTACATTACTCACTCCAATGTAATTGTAACAAGCTTATCGAGATTCTGCTCGATTGCTTTCATTTCAGCTTCGATTTCTTCAGGTAAACGTCTAACGCCCGCCTGCGGTGGAGGTGGTTGCTTATAAGCTTGGTAGAAGTCCTTTCGATTTAACTTGTTGGGAAGAGTTACTGAAATGACAAAAAAAAAAAATAATTTCTTTTGAAAGATAACAAAAACAAATTCCATACTTGATCGAATAAAAGATGAATGATTCAATCGTTTATCTTGTTGCGGTTGATCTAAATGATCTATACAATATAGACCACCAACTATTCGGTGACTTCGTAGATTCACATCGAATTCGGATAAATTCAGAGCATCCGGACCAAGAGCTCGACGACGAGCTCGATTCAGATCATCTTCATATTCGGTATAGATTTTGTCAACGTCAATTACTCGTCTTTGTGAGTCTTCAGCACTATCGAATGATGATGGCGATGATTCCTTAGTGACTTGCTCGAGAGTCGATCGAAGAATTTCTTTGCGTTTTTTCCATTCTTTTTTGGTTTGTTCAAGAATATCTGAAATTAAATATTTGGATTGGTTGCGTTACGGCAAATTCAAACATCAGTATTACTGCACATATTTTGAAGATCAATTTTTCCTTTAGAAGCTACGTATATAGATATTACAATTTTTGACATATTCCCAGTTATTTGCCCTGCTTTTCAATGTCTCTCAATCTACATTAAGAAGTGGGTATCGTAGCCTCGAAATGTTAAAAAAAAATCGAAATATATCTAGCTTGTAAATAAACAAATAGTTTTAAAAGAATATCTGGGTTTGAAAGGTTGGAAAAAAAATTAAATAAATCAAATTAATTGTTTTATATAAACATACTGAAATGTTTCACGATGAGTTTCGGCATGTAAAAACTTGTGCAGTAGTCACTAAAATGATCGTAGTTTAGCCATAATCCACGAATTGCCGAATTTAGAAGTTTAAATGAATGTGGCAAAGTCAAATACATTTTTAGTAGTTGAAAATTAAGTTCGGCATGTCGATTGTTTTCCTTGAATTTATCTTTATTGTTGCTGAAATAGATACTCGTTAAAATTTGCATCGGACTAAATAGGAAGACATTACGTTTTCGGAGCATTGGCTAGAATCATCCATACTTGTGTCTTGAAAACTGATGATTCATAGACATGCTCCGACATTCCTGCTAATGTGCACCTATAAATCAAATCAGTCGGTAAACTACTTGTCCCTTCTCTGACTTTTATTTTACCTACTCCATATCACGTTCAACATGTGATAATATTCGAAAAGTGAAATCATCAATAAACTGACTAACACACAAACGAATCTCTCGCTTCAACAATTTCAAATCATCTAGTCTGGCTTTCGGTATTTTATTCGAATCATTGGAATCACCTACTTCCAAATCGACTTCCTTCAAAACACCTAAAATCTCTTGAATACGCTGCGAATACAAATCGCCCAAGTTCGCTTGACATTTTCGTAAATGTTCCTTAGTCAAATCTGGAAAACTTTTATCTTGCGTCAAAATCGTTCGCTCGTTAGTTTTTAGAAGCCAATTGCGTTCGGTAGCCTGGTTTTCATTAGCACTCATTTGCCACATGTGAATGTATTTACGAAGGTCACCAGGATTGTTAGCGTCCGGAAGGCCGTTACAACGCATGTAGTGCTCCCACTTTGGAAATATAATTTAAATAGTGTCAATATATTATTTTTCTTTTCGCGGCAACATCATATCTACAATACATACATACCTCATTTTGCTGTTTAACATTGTCTCGAATTTTATCGATTTCCTGTGTAATTTTATCAAAATACTGAACACTCTCCTTTAATTGCATTCGCCTGGTACGATTTTCAATAATTTCAAGTTTTTGTCGTTTTTCCGCTTCTTCGCGTTCGCGTTGTTTTCGTATACGCTCCTCTTCAAGTTTACGCTGTCTATAGGTTACAATTGGAAAATTAAGTTCTAGGACTATATGTCGCGATTCATCTTACTTTTCTTTTTCCATTTCGATTCGGAGCAGTTCGGCTTGTTCGGCTTCCAAACGTGCCTTTTCTTTCTTTGACAGTTTTTTCTTTGCACCCTTGAAAATAAACAGCATGAAAAGTATAAGCAAAATGAAATGAAGAAGACACGAAATTCACCATTTTCAGAATTCACCGTTTTAATGAACAGCTTCTGAAAAAAAGACAAAGGTGTCGCCAAGTTGCAAGACAAAGATGGAATATTGATTATACGATAGTTTTTGTATCCAAGAAACAAGTTCGATATTTTTCGAATTATTATGTTATTCAGGTTGTTCCTATGGATTCGAATCTAAGTAGTTTTTGGCCTATGGAATTCGAAAAACTCTCCAAAAATTTTTTGAAACGTTCTCGATCTTTTCAGTATTTTTGATGGTTCCAAGCTTTTCATACAGTGGAGGCTGCATAAGACTAAAAAATACCATAATGTTGCGAAAATGCGAGATTTCTTGACGGGCTGTTAGGGTTTTCAACATTTCTCATAGAAGCCATATAAAACTTCTCATATCGATGACATGAAATTTTTTTAATGAATTTCTCAAAGACTTTTCTCCAGACCGTGGGGACTTAGACAAAATCTTGTTAATCTTAAAAAAATTGTGGAAACTTCGAAAAAAACCAGAGGTTCTTAAAAAAACACTATAGCAACCTAGAAAAAAACCTGGGAATCGTGAAAAAATCGTAGGGACCTAGGAAACATAATAGAAATCTGAAAAAAATCATAGGGGCCTAGAAAAAGTTCTGGCAACCTTAAAAATACCGTGGGGTGCTAGAAAAAGTCTGGGTTATCTTAGAAAAAAAAAACCGAGGAAGCAAAGAAGCATATAATGATTATTGTCATAAAATTATATATTCGAAAGATAATTTCATTAAATAATTCAAAACTGGTGTGGTGATTTCTGCGGGGTTTTTTTGAACTGAAAGAAAAAATCGAAAACTGTTGAAAATTAACTTTTGTGTGTTGTGTAAAACGTGAACTTGAAATTTTATCTTTTGTCACACAGTGAGTACGTCTTCGGCTTCCATATTGGTATCGATCATTTTTTGAAGCAGGGCGACAATCAAAGCCAACAAGAACAACGTCAAAACCAAAATGTGCGGCCATTAAAGCAGCATCCTGTGATTTTTGTTCAAGACAGCCATGATTTTTTCGAGACTGTTTTGCTTTCAAAGCTCAAGCTCCAATGATTTTTCTACGATCCTTTGATTTTTTCCAAAACTTTCAGTACTTTTTCTAGACTGTCCTGATTTTTTTCAAGACCCTGTGATTTTCCCTACAATCCTGTGATTTTTTTCAACACTTCCAAGATTTTTTCTAGGGTGCCTTGATTTTCCTCAAGCTCCTTTCATTTATTCAACAGTCCTGCGAGTTTTTTTTCAAAACTTCCAGGATTTTTCCTAGACTGCCCTTAGTTTTCCTACGGCTTGATGATCATTTCTGCGATCCTGTGATTCTTTGCGAGACTTCCAGGATTTCTTCTAGACCGCTTTGCTTTCAAAGCTCAAGCTCCAATGATTTTTCTACGATCCTGTGATTTTTTTTTATTAAACTTCCAGTACTTTTTCTAGGCTATCCTGATTTTTCTCAAGACCCTGTGATTTTCAAAAAACGTATGCCATATCGTGTTTTAAATCTTTGTAACCATCCCTCACTTACATTAAAGGAGGTGTCAGTTTCTTTCAAATCATTATGTTATTGCCTTGCATTTTCTTTCATTAAGTCACCGTTTATCGGGCAATTTTTATTACGCTGTTCCAAAAACCAATATTACAATTTGTTTTCCATAATTGGCAATTCAACTTTTTTAAAGTTCTTCTTTTGCCTGGTCCTGAAACATATATTTATATAGACATATTTTATATAGACATTTATTTTTTTTTTTCTTTTTCCGTTCAGTGAAGTTTTCCTAGAAGCTCATGGTTTCCTGTGGACTTCCCAGGATATTTAATACCAGCCTGATTTTTGCGAAGCCTCTATGACTTTCTATTCATATCCAGTGAATTTTGCCAAGAAACCCATGATTTTTTCTGGACTTGCTAGGATTTTCCAGACTTGCCTGATTTATCCAAAGCCTCTGTGATTTTCTATTTCTATCCAGTGAAGTTTTCCTAGAAGCTCATGGTTTTATTTCTGGTTTTTTTTTTTCTAAAATGTATAACCGTTTACAAGAGTAGTATATATGTAGTTAAAGTCTGGAAACTTACTGCTGTAACTATACAGATTCCGACCTAGGCTATTAATTTGAATGTCGTTTGCTTTCGCTCAGTTTTCACACTCAACTCCATTAAGGTTTCCCAACAATTAAGATTTCCATTCAGCTGTTACCAGTAAAACACATTGTATTGGCTTTAATGCATTAATAACAATACTGAATGAATGAATAATTTCAATACAACAGTATGAAAATTATTCATTTTATATCGATAAAAACTCAACATTTCTTCTAAAAATGTCTGCTTCTTCGTATCTATCAAAGTAGTCTGGAGTGTATTTTAAATCTCCAACTTTATCTACAAGTTAATCTATTCTCTCGTACATGTCCTAAAAAGATACATGCAAACGATGATCACTGTAAATACCATAAAAAAACTGAGCCGCTGTAACCAATGGAACTCATGGCTGATGTCTTCACTATTAAATCGAGCCGCCACGGAAGTCGATTGATTTACATGACGTATGCATTAGATCTGTTCGCGTACTGCAGCACCAACAGATTTTTGCACCTGGCTTCTTTTTGTGGCAAAATTTAGCTTGCAGCAAGAGTACAAATACGACTTGCTGTGAATCTATTTCAATATATTATAATAGATTCAGATACGCGAACAGACCAATTGTAAATTAATCTTCCATTGAATTGAACAATCCACCAACACCGATACCGTTTGCTCCCTTTTAATCAATTCAACTGTACAAGCTGATTGGTTTGGGCTTATGATGGATTTCAATCATTTTCAAAAGTAGTTCCGAGTTTCTCCGACGTACTAGCCCGACGCATGATCGCTTCGAACTCAGTTGACGTTTCGACAGTTTGCAGTTGGCGTCGGTAAAAGTTTGTGCGAGGCATTTGATCGGTAGAGTTAATAGTATTTCGCTATTGTTTGTTTCAATTTGTGATATTGTATCAAAATCTAATCTTTCGCGTATGTTGCAAGTGTCGAGTGAGCAGTGTAGTGTCGGGAAAAGTGTTAGTGAATTTGCCAAGCGTCGCGGCTTCTGGTCATTTCCGGGAGTTTTTACCCTGGATCAGCTGACTCAGCGTGACGGTACTGGCCACCTCTGCTAACCCTTGAAAGTGGTAAGAACCAAAGATCTTGAGGCATTTATTATTTAGGGCCGGATCATCACAGAGAGTATGCTCGATGGTGTCCTCGTCCATCTCGCACCTCTTTCATAAATTGCTGAATGTCAGTCCCATTCTGTTCGCATGAGATGCGGTAAGGCAGTGCCCTGTGAGCAAGCCGACCGTAGCTCTCAAGCAGTTTCTGCTGAGCTTGAGCAGTTTCCTGCTTTTGCTAAGATCAGGTGATGGCCATCATGTCCTGGCCACCCTGCAGTCCATCCTGTTTTCCCATTTGGGCTTAAGTTTGGCCCATATAAGTTTGCTTGTGGCGTCAGCGATTGGCCGTGGTACAGTGATGCAGGGGCTGCATCACTGTACCACGGTCAATCGCTAGCTCCTGAACCTTTCCTCGCCAATTCATCGGCTTTTTCGATGCCTATGACCCCGCTATGCCCTGGCACCCACATAATCCGGATAGGAATATGCCTTGCCTTTTCATTGAGAGCCATTCTGTAAGCTTTAACAGTTTTTGAAGAACATCTGTAAGACGCAAGAGCGAGAATGACTGCTCTACTGTCGACGCAAATCGTTATTAATCTGGTTGATATTCCGCTAATGGACTCAACTGCTATGCGTATAGCATGAAATTCAGACTGAAAGACGGTAGCATGGTCCGACACTCTACACCACAGGTTAAGGCTCAAATCCGTAGAAAACACGCCCGAGCTAACTCCTGTGTCCGTCTTTGACCCGTCCGTGTAAATCCAGACGCCCCCATCGGTGGTAGCTTCCTTTTTCTTCCAGTCTGTTCTTGTGGGTATCTTGACCTGGAAATTCCTGCCAAGATGTATAATTTTGCTCATGTGGTCCGTGTCTTCTGCAACGAGCCCAAATCTTTTCCGGCATTCTGTAAGAATATCGCTGTGGCCCCACTGATCTACATGCCGGAACTTTCCCAAAACCATTTCCAACCCAGCCATTGGGGTGGTTCTTAAAGCGCCCGTAATACATATGCAAACTAATCTTTACAGTCTTGTTAGCTCCTTGATATTAGTTTTACTCTCCGCTGCCTTCCACCACACGGTCGCTCCCTACACCAAAATCGGTCTCACTACACATGTGAATATGTAATAGGCTGCCCTAGGTTTAAGACCCCAGGTATTGGAGTAGGCGGACCAGCACGCAAAAAGTGCTGCGCGAGCCTTATCAATTCTGTGCTTCACTTAAGCCCCCCAGTTCAGTTTCCTGTCTAGTATAAGGCCCAAATATTTAACACTATCAGCAAGTTCCAATGTTATTCCGTTGAGGTTAGGCGTGGCAATAGCCGGTACCCTGTGGCTCCTTGTGAAGAGTACAAGGTCGGTTTTTGTCGGGTTTGCCCTAAGACCGATTTTTCTGGCCCAGGTTTGGACATGGTCCAGCGCCGATTGCATAAGGTCCGACAAAGTTTGTGGGAACGCACCCCTCACAAGTACCACAATGTCATCGGCATACGCCACCACCTCCAAGCCACTGACCCTTAAATTCTCCAGTATTTCGTTGACTGTCAGGATCCAGAAAAGGGGAGATATAATCCCTCCTTGTGGTGTTCCGGTTCCGATTATTCTTTCCTCTTTCGCCTCCAAAAAGGTAGCCTCAATCCGCCTGCTCTTGAGCAAGTCCGATGCCCAGGTCGCGAGAGTTTTATCCACTCCATATCGAACCAAGGCATCGATGATACTCGCGACAGTAACATTATTGAAAGCCCCCCTCAATGTCTAAGAAGGCTGCCAACGTGAATTCCTTTTACCGTAAAGATTTTTCTATTGTACCGACAACTTTGTGCAATGCCGTATCCACTGATCTGCCCGCTAGATACGCGTGTTGATCAACACAGAGTCTCGCGACGTCAATCGAGCTTTTGATGTGCGGATCAACAAGTCTCTCTAGTGTTTTGAGCGGAAACGATGTTAAGCTGATTGGTGTAAAGTCCTTCACGTAATGATGATTCAAACTACCAGGTTTCGGAATGAAGACCACCCTAGCTTTTGTCCATTGCTCGGGTGCTACCCCGAGGCGGGGGCATGCGGTAAAAATACGCTGCAGAATTGGAATGATGGTTTTATCTGATTTTTGAAGCATGGTGAGTGATATCTCATCAATCGCTGTAGCTTTGTAAGGTCGGAATATGCCAGTAGCCCATTCAATCTTGACCTCGTCTACTACTTCCTTGATCAACCGCTCAGACGCCCGGTGGATTCCTCGAAGTACGTCACACCGCGATGCCGCGCAAGCTGATTCTGGAAAGTGAGTTTCCAGTAGTATGTCCAGGCACTCTTTCGGGTCGTCCACCCAATCCCCGTCTTTCCTTCGCGAAAGCGTAGGTACGCCTGGGGTTACGTTTAGGACCTTCCTGATTCTGGCAGCCTCTGAACATCCTTCAATGTTCTCATAGAATTCCCTCCATGAGTCGCGCTTGGCTCGTCTTATCTTCTTTTTGAAAAGCGACAGCTCTTGCTTGTAACGATCCCAGTCATTCACGTTTCCGGTACGCCTTGCGTTGTTAAACGCCCTTCGCGTGCAACCTCTAGCCTCTGTGAGTTCGCCATTTCACCATAAGGTAGCGTTCTTCCTTACGGGCTTTTCCGTACACACGTTTTTGAAATTGGACACATTGGATTCCGTTAATCGGTTCACCTGCTCGTTAAGTCGTCCTGGACTCGTCAGATCCACATCGTCTAGTGCCCTGAGGTGTCTATTTGTTTTCCTTGAGTAAACTTCCCATTGTGCTCTTCTCGGGTTCCGTACTTTTTAGGTGAGATTACAGAACAATCGATATTCCAGGGAAATATCAATTACCTCAGCCCTGTTCCTAGTGATAAATGTAGATTTGTTACCTATGTTGAGGATGTTGAGGTTGATTGACGTTAAAAATTCTAGCAAACACCTGCCTCTCTCGTTTATGTTAGTGCTTCCCCATATTTCGTGGTGAGCATTTGCGTCACAGCCGATAACAGCATCAGTTGTCATAGTCGCTTCTGCCAATCTTCTCAGTCCGGGTGTGATGGTCACAAAGCTGCGGAATCAAGATTGCTTTCACCTTTTTTGGCGATAATACAAGCCCTTGTCTTGTCCCTTCCTTTTAGCTGGAACACACTGAGGCTGGCGCCGAATCCACAAACCACATTCTTGTACAGAAGCGGCTCTTGCATCAGCGGGATGTTAGCGTCCCCCGACTAAGATGCCGAAGCAGATTGGCCGTGGCCCCTCTACTGTGGTACAGATTTGCTTGGACCACCCGCACTTCGGCTTCCCTCAGTCACCTTCTCCGCTCCAACTTTCAAGGTCAAATAATCTCCAGCCTGAGACTTTCAGATCGGGGTTCTGTCTTTTTAACAGAGACAGAGCCTCCAAAGCGTTCGAGTGGGGCACCGCCACCTTCGCTGTAATTAGCTTAGGCACTGATGTCTCCTCCACCACGTCCAAACCTGGATGGTCAACCGAAATCTTCAGGACGGTAGACCGAAGCCGTTCCGTTGAGAAGACGTCACTACAGGTAACCGCAATGTGGCCGCGAACAATATTGCAGCCTTCAAAGCGAGGTGACCCTTCTTCCGTCGAGTTCTTCGGTGATTCGTTTAAGAATCACCTTGGCCACGTCATCCTCGAGTCTCCATTCCAGGGGTTCCTGCTTGTCAACGACGGCCAGCTTAAGGTGACTAGCCGCTACGTCCCTAAAGGAACGAACTGCCGTCTCCTGTCGTGGCCTCTTCGTCGATTTACCTCTCGGCGAGACTATCTCCTCTGAGCGTTGGCCTTTACTCGCAGCAGCTGCAATAGGTTTCACTTGGGCATCCTCGGGTTTCCCTTTGGATTCCAGCGTCACCGTACTCCTGGCCGCTCGTTTTGCCTCTCTCCTTCTGAAGCGTTGGGCGTTCCGCTTCCTCCCTTTGGTGGGATCAGCTGCCGCCACCTTCACAGTGAACTGCAGATCCTTAGATGCACTACCTCCAGTCCTGGTTACAGTTCTGCCGAGCGGCTTAGCCGCCACTTACTTCCCGGTGACCTGCGAGCCTTTCGGCTTGCCGCCTCCGTTCTTGGTCACAGCTCTGCTAGAAGCCGACTCAACCGCCGTTTCCGTTGGACTGGCCAGTGATTATCCAGACCCGCCGCCAGACTGCTGAGTAACTGTTCTGCTGACGGTTACCGCTACGTCCATCGGACTCACAGTAGATCCCGGAGCGGGTTCCCCATCTAGCTTTCGATCGCCTGACCCTGAGCCGTTTCGCCTCCCGACGTTGGTGATCGTGTCACTTTTGAACTCCTTTTGAAGGGGTCATTTTCTGGTGACTTCCCTCCAGTAGTACTGGCGGGAAGTTTGATTTTGTTTAGGTCTTTATTATTTTCCATATGTGTATTTTAGATGGTTTCAGGTTTGGGTTTCGCGTTCTCGAACCACAGCGCGAAAAATTGGTAATCTGAGCTTCTATTTCTAGCAGACTTTTTGTGACATCAAATCCGTTATTTAATCCGGTGTATATTTTAAGCGGGGTAGAGTATTAATTATTATTTGCAATTTTAACCTATATTGCATCCTTCACTATCAACATACAGCTTATCGTCACACCAACGAACTTAATATTGTTTACCCAAGCTACTTGATTATTTATTTTTATTTTAAGATGAAAATTGTGGTTCCTATCCTTCTCACGCTACAACCAAGTTCGTCTTAGGCCTCCCCATCCCAACCAGCGCCACAATCACCAATCCCATGTGATTGGTCCCGTTTTGGCTACAGTATGCAGAACAGTCCGTCACAATATCATCGAGCCAATTCTGCTCCATATGAATCAGAGCTTTAGTACGGAGTGTATTAGGTACGTCTGCAACTGGAGATGCAAACTGTGTTTTTGATCTTTTGACTAAGTTTTACAATAATGTTCTTTCATGCGGTTTTCTTAACTGAAAACTAAAGCTATCAAGCCTTGTCCTACCAATTCTAATGGCTTGGTCTTTCCACTTTTAGCCTTGCCAAAACAGCCACCTACCTCAAACACAATTCTATCAGCCTGTGTTGTAGATTTTTAGTATACCGCTAGAATTAGTTTATTCGAAATTGAAACATTCATTATTCGCTTTATGATCCGCAACAATATATTTTCTAAGCTTCCATAATGTTAACCAAGACTTCTTGATTCGTCTGAATTTTTCCTATGTTTCCGTGATTTTTTCCAGCTTCCTGAGCTTTTTCTTAAGTCTTTTGATTTTTCCTAAGACTACCAGATTTTTTTCTTGAGTCCCTGATTATTTCAAATCTCGCACGATTTTTCACCAGACACCTAGGCTTTTTTCTAGAGTTCTCTGATTTTTTTCTGAGCTTCCATAATTTGTCCCACTATCTGAAGATTTTTCTTTGGCTCCATGATTTTTTCCTGGACCCCTAGGATTTTTTCTAGTCTTTTGATTCATCCAACTTCCATCGATTTTTTCGTAGAGTTCCAAACTGGTTTTTTTTTAAGAGTCCTTCAAGAAATTGCATAAAGATCCTTTTTATAGTGTTGAATTTAAAAAGGCTGTTGTAATATTTAAATTATCTATTTCCGTATAAGACTTCTAAATCTTTTATTTTATTTAATATCTGTGCAGTTTTTGAATTCAGCTGAATGCCTTCTATACCCGCACATTAATTTGCGAACAGTTTCTTTTAACCTTCTTCGTGCACTCTATGTTCGAATTGAGACATCAAAATCAGTGCCCCAGTCACTGCTCATATTGCATTCCGAAAGGAAATTTTAACTTCGATCATCTACTCTGTCAAATAACACTCTAACTTCCCCATTAATAATACCCAAACAACCTGTCGTGCCTTCGAACATATGCATTTCCCCATCCGACTTGAGATCGAAACGGAAATCGTAGCCGGAAGGAGAAAGAACGAAGATCGACGCAGCATGCCGACTTCAACAGATCGAAACGCGGAAATCGAAGTCGAAGTCAGAAGGGGAAAGAGTAAGTCATGTATTAAATCGAACATTGACTAATTGGTAATCGGCCATTGTGGACGCGTGGTGATTGTGTTACATATGCTGTGTAATTAGTGAAGTGATTTGAATAAAAGAACAATAAGAAGCGGTCCATGCTGGAGTCCAGAAATTGAGTAAGCGTTTGTATTTTCTTTAAAAACATCATAAATGGCCGTCTTTTAATGAGTAGCATAAACAGTATAACATGCAAATGCAAAATGATCGTAGGATTAATATGGAATCGCTTGAACTATTTGTTCTAGAATAGTCGTCGCGTGAGAGGAAAAAGTATTTCCGAGGAATGGGTAGTCCTGACCTGATTATGCTTTTAAACTTAAGGTATTTGGTGTTCAGAACTAATTTCAACAGAATATTTGATGTTTCCAAAGACATACAAATGGCGGCACTCGTGTTTTCGCAAAATGATTGGAAAACTTCCACGCAGATGTTCTTTCCGTTCCATTTGTGTTGCCTTAGCTTATCATTGTCGTCGCTAGGTGTCACCATCTATGGTAGATAGTGACCGTTCATTGCTATACAAATCGTTTGCTTACTCTGGTTTTGTTAAATTTTAGGTTTTTAATAGATGTAATTATTATTAATGAACGTTAATTTTGTAGAAAATATAAAGTTGATTTCAAGTAACACTTATATTAGGAAATTTCAGTGCTTTTTTCGCAATGAACAGTGTTTTGTCTACAAGAAATCTAGCTAGACAAAATATAGGTTTGAATTAAAAAAGGCTGTTTTCGCATTTAAATGATCTATTTCCGTATAAAAAATTCTAAATCTTTTATTTTATTTTATTTAATATTTGTGCTGTTTTTAAATTCAGCTGAATGCCTTCTATGCCCGCAGATTAATTTGCGAACAGGTTCTCTTAACCTTTTTCGTGCCCTCTATGTTCCAATTGAAGCAAGTAAAGCATGAATGCAATTAGTACCCCAGGCACGGTTCAGATTCAATTTGAACTTTGAGCAATTACACTGCCAAATAACGCTTTAAATTACCAATTATTACGCTCCTCTCATTTGTGCGAAATAAATTTGTGTAGGACTTTTTCATACAGCTCCGACATCGTATAAATTTTCGGGGGGAACCATAGAAAATCGCTTATGTTTGGAATATGTTGGGGTTTTATAGTTAAAAATTACAATTATGAATTTTTTTGTTGTTCTGACTGTGTCGAGATAAAAACACGATGACTCATGAGCTGTATAGATGAAAGAACATGTTGCGCGAAATTACTATGCGGATTAGTGCGTTCGTTAATGAATGAGCGCATTTAACTGTCGAAGACATTCTAACTCATTTTCTTTTATTTAAAATTTACTTTATCTTCTAAAGGCCTATATAACAATGCTTTTGTTTTTCTATTTCAATCGACAGGTATGGCGTCAAGAAGAAAACCTAAATATTCAGCGACGACCACCTGCAGTACTAGTGCTAGTGGCGGTCGTGTAAGTCCATCAAATAACAGTGCAAATTGTCCGAGCGGTGGAGTTGGTAGTGCAGTAAATGCAAATAGAAGATCGGGGCCTGGAAGTAGTAGCCCTGTCACCGGAGCAACTAATGGTAATTCGGTGTGCAGCGCTGGAATCGCGGCCAATGCGAGCCCTCAAATTCGATGTACGCGCCACTGTTGCTGAGAATTACAGGTATGCGCGTGAATGAAATAATACCTTAAAAACATTATTTAAAAATAAATTCGCACAGAGTATCCGGGAATAGGTCAATGACTTCATCGCTCAGATCGATGACATCGTCTTGCTTGCAGAAACGTGACAGCTACCCTTATATGTTGATCATGGTCCCTTATCTTGAAGCTCACCATATACAGCGAATTTCCCATATACAGCGAAAACACAGATTTCCGAGAAAATCATGTAATCCAGCTGCCGCTCACCAGCATGCGCCAACACAATATGCAGCCTACAGTGGTAGCAATGCTGCGGCAGCGGCTCCAACCTGTAATCTCTATCCATTTACGTGAAATATCAGCTGGAGTGTCAGCACTAATTCATCGTAAGCAGTAGATCTGGGAGCCAACTACCACAATAATCACGCTCGCAAGCCCAAAATAATTAAAACTGTAAGTAGTCCCTTTTTAAGGTCTTATAAATATGCAGAACATAATATCCTTGCAATCTATTTGACAAATTTTCTTTTAATTTCAATATTTGAAGCATTTTCCAACCTAAAGTACACCTGTCAATTATGTTTATCTTTGCTTCAGGGCTCACAATTAAAATCCACTGTTCACAGGGCGATATATAGCTATTTATATATATATATATTCATATAGATATATATTTATATAGATGTATATTTATAAATATATATATATATCTATATATATATATATATATATATATATATATATATATATATATATATATATATATATATATATATATATATATATATATATATATATATATATATATATATATATGTATATCTATATATGTATATCTA
>OZ022267.1:6182641-6190141 GCA_963978885.1 Nemotelus pantherinus | reverse complement strand
GTTTTCTTGCAAACTTTTTGTTTTCTCAGTAACTTTTTTGTTTTTTTAGCTACTTTTTTGTTTTATTTTTGTTTTCTTAGTTACTATTTAGTTTTTTTAATTGCCTTTTTGTTTTTTTTTGTTACTTTTTTATTTTTTTAGTAGTTTTTCTTTTTCTAAGTTACTTTTTTTTCTGCGTTCCTATTTTGTTTTCGTAGTTTTTTTTTTGCTTTCTCATTTCTTTTTTGTTTTCTTAGCTATTTGTTTTTGTTTTCCTAGTAACCCTTTTGTTTATATTGTTTTATTAGTTTCTATTTTGTTTTCTCAGTTTCTGTTATATATATATATATCTATCTATATATATATATATCTATATATATATATATCTATATATATATATATCTATATATATATCTATATAACTATATATATATCTATATAAATATCTATATATATATATATATATATATATATATATATATATATATATATATATATATATATATATATCTCTATATATATATCTTTATATATATATATATATATATATATATATATATATATATATATATATATATATATATATATATATATATATATATATATATATATATATATATATATATATATATATGTATATATATATATATATATATATATATATATATATATATATATATATATATATATATATATATATATATATATATATATATATATATATATATATATATATATATATATATATATATATATATATATATATATATATATATATATATATATATATATATATATATATATATGTATATATATATATATATATATATATATATATATATATATATATATATATATATATATATGTATATATATATATATATATATATATATATATATATATATATATATATATATATATATATATATATATATATATATATATATATATATATATATATATATATATATATATATATATATATATATATATATATATATATATATATATATATGTAAAAGTTAATGCTCTTATACATCTCATTAATTTTATTTTTAATTTTTAGACAAACCCGTACTGGATACTCGCTCGAATAACTTCTGCATTTTCATTTTATTACCGCATTTACTGAACTCAAGAGCAAATCGAACAAATATATAAATCCATTTACAGTTGGATGGCCAGAAAAATCGGAATGAAGTAAGATACTTAATAGTCATTATCATTGAATGTTAACTGTATATTTAAAAATTACGATCAAAATTTCTTTAATTGACGATTATTGCAGATGCACAGACTAATGTTGTTTCATCAGTTCCTCATCAGCTTCGGGGGAACTTAAGGACCAAAAGCAAAACCTACATTTGAGCGTAATGAATACTGCAACTGCTGGCCTTCAAAGTTTCGTGCACATCAACTCAACTCGAATCTTGCCTGAAATATCTCTGATTTCGTAACAATTATCTAAATATTGGTAAAGTCATAATCATTGGCATTTAGTTGCGTAAGCGTTGCGATGTGCAGTTCAAACTAACTTGATTTAGTCATATTCTATGCATATTTTGTATGTTTTTGACAATATTGTGATAAATTCATGAAAATGAAGTTAATGAAATTATTCGCATACTGATTTGATGCCATATTTAGCTTTATTTAGTGTCTAGAGTTTTCATATCTTTAAGTACAACAGAAAAATATATAATTTATTAAATCATTATATCATTTGAATAGTTTTTCTTTGTTAGACAATTGTTAAGTTCTCCACTTTTCCATCAAAGGAATAGCTTGCCCCGCGAAATGAATAGCTTGGCTCGCGAAATAGCAAATGAATAGCTTGCCCCGCGAAATGAATAGCTGGGCTCGCGAAATAGCAAACGAATGTTTTCTTACCCCGCGAAATGAATAGCTTACCCCGCGAAATGAATAGCTTAGAATTTCAAACGCGATTTTCTCAGGATTGGCTTAGGCTAGGATCCTGAAAATGGTCGCAAAAGAAAGAGTTGATGGAGGCGCATCCTTGATACTACGCAGCGCCCGCTACCTTGTCTTCTTTCCCCGCGAAATAGCAAGCTATTCTTTGGCTATTTCGCGGGGCAAGAAGACATTCGATTGCTATTTTCTCAGGATTGGCTGGGGCTAGGATCCTGAAAATCGTCGCAAATGAAAGAGTTGATGGAGGCGCATCCTTGGTACTACGCAGCACCCGCTATCTCCACGCCTTCTCACAAAACGTTACCTGTGTAAATACGAATTTTAGACATTCGTTTGCTATTTCGCGGGGCAAGAATACAAGGTAGCGGGTGCTGCGTAGTATCAAGGATGCGCCTCCATCAACTCTTTCATTTGCGACCATTTTCAGGATCCTAGCGCCAGCCTATCCTGAGAAAATAGCAAACGCATGTCTTCTTGCCCCGCGAAATAGCAAGCTATTCGTTTGCTATTTCGCGGGGCAAGAAGACATTCGTTTGCTATTTTCTCAGGATTGGCTGGGGCTACGATCCTGAAAATCGTCGCAAATGAAAGAGTTGATGGAGGCGCATCCTTGGTACTACGCAGCACCCGCTACCTACACGCCTTCTCACAAAACGTTACCTGTGTAAATACGAATTTAAGACATTCGTTTGCTATTTCGCGGGGCAAGAAGACAAGGTAGCGGGTGCTGCGTAGTTTCAAGGATGCGCCTCCATCAACTCTGTCATTTGCGACCATTTTCAGGATCCTAGCGCCAGCCAATCCTGAGAAAATAGCAAACGAATGTCTTCTTGCCCCGCGAAATAGCAAGCTATTCATTTGCTATTCCGCGCGGCAAGCTATTCATTTGCTATTCCGCGGGGCAAGCTATTCATTTGCTATTTCGCGCGGCAAGCTATTCATTTGCTAAAATTCGTATTTACACAGGTAGGGGTTTTGTGAAATGGCGTGGAGGTAGCGGGTGCTGCATAGTATCAAGGATGCGCCTCCATCAACTCTTTCATTTGCGACCATTTCAGGATCCTAGCCCCAGCCAATCCTGAGAAAATAGCAAACGAATGTCTTCTTGCCCCGCGAAATAGCAAGCTATTCATTTGCTATTCCGCGCGGTAAGCTAATTCATTTGCTAAAATTCGTATTTACACAGGTAACGTTTTGTGAGAAGGCGTAGAGGTAGCGGGTGCTGCGTAGTTTCAAGGATGCGCCTCCATCAACTCTGTCATTTGCGACCATTTTCAGGATCCTAGCGCCAGCCAATCCTGAGAAAATAGCAAACGAATGTCTTCTTGCCCCGCGAAATAGCAAGCTATTCATTTGCTATTCCGCGCGGCAAGCTATTCATTTGCTATTCCGCGGGGCAAGCTATTCATTTGCTATTTCGCGCGGCAAGCTATTCATTTGCTAAAATTCGTATTTACACAGGTAACGTTTTGTGAGAAGGCGTGGAGGTAGCGGGTGCTGCGTAGTACCAAGGATGCGCCTCCATCAACTCTTTCATTTGCGACGATTTTCAGGATCCTAGCCCCAGCCAATCCTGAGAAAATAGCAAACGAATGTCTTCTTGCCCCGCGAAATAGCAAAAGAATGAATGTCTTCTTGCTCTGCGAAATAGCAAACGAATGTCTTCTTGCTCTGCGAAATAGCAAACGAATGTCTTCTTGCTCTGCGAAATAGCAAACGAATGTCTTCTTCCTCTGCGAAATAGCAATCGAATGTCTTCTTGCTCTGCGAAATAGCAAACGAATGAATGTCTTCTTGCTCTGCGAAATAGCAAACGAATGTCTTCTTGCTCTGCGAAATAGCAAACGAATGTCTTCTTGCTCTGCGAAATAGCAAACGAATGTCTTCTTCCTCTGCGAAATAGCAAACGAATGAATGCCTTCTTGCTCTGCGAAATAGCAAACGAATGAATGTCTTCTTGCTCTGCGAAATAGCAAACGAATGTCTTCTTGCTCTGCGAAATAGCAAACGAATGAATGTCTTCTTGCTCTGCGAAATAGCAAACGAATGTCTTCTTGCTCTGCGAAATAGCAAACGAATGTCTTCTTGCTCTGCGAAATAGCAAACGAATGTCTTCTTGCTCTGCGAAATAGCAAACGAATGAATGTCTTCTTGCTCTGAGAAATAGCAAACGAATGTCTTCTTGCTCTGCGAAATAGCAAACGAATGTCTTCTTGCTCTGCGAAATAGCAAACGAATGAATGTCTTCTTGCTCTGCGAAATAGCAAACGAATGTCTTCTTGCTCTGCGAAATAGCAAACGAATGAATGTCTTCTTGCTCTGCGAAATAGCAAACGAATGTCTTCTTGCTCTGCGAAATAGCAAACGAATGTCTTCTTGCTCTGCGAAATAGCAAACGAATGTCTTCTTCCTCTGCGAAATAGCAATCGAATGTCTTCTTGCTCTGCGAAATAGCAAACGAATGAATGTCTTCTTGCTCTGCGAAATAGCAAACGAATGTCTTCTTGCTCTGCGAAATAGCAAACGAATGTCTTCTTGCTCTGCGAAATAGCAAACGAATGTCTTCTTGCTCTGCGAAATAGCAAACGAATGTCTTCTTCCTCTGCGAAATAGCAATCGAATGTCTTCTTGCTCTGCGAAATAGCAAACGAATGTCTTCTTGCTCTGCGAAATAGCAAACGAATGTCTTCTTGCTCTGCGAAATAGCAAACGAATGAATGTCTTCTTGCTCTGCGAAATAGCAAACGAATGTCTTCTTGCTCTGCGAAATAGCAAACGAATGTCTTCTTGCTCTGCGAAATAGCAAACGAATGAATGTCTTCTTGCTCTGCGAAATAGCAAATGAATGTCTTCTTGCTCTGCGAAATAGCAAACGAATGAATGCCTTCTTGCTCTGCGAAATAGCAAACGAATGTCTTCTTGCTCTGCGAAATAGCAAACGAATGAATGTCTTCTTGCTCTGCGAAATAGCAAACGAATGAATGTCTTCTTGCTCTGCGAAATAGCAAACGAATGTCTTCTTGCTCTGCGAAATAGCAAACGAATGTCTTCTTGCTCTGCGAAATAGCAAACGAATGTCTTCTTGCTCTGCGAAATAGCAAACGAATGAATGCCTTCTTGCTCTGCGAAATAGCAAACGAATGTCTTCTTGCTCTGCGCAATAGCAAACGAATGAATGATTTCTTGCTCTGCGAAATAGCAAACGAATGTCTTTTTGCTCTGCGAAATAGCAAACGAATGAATGTCTTCTTGCTCTGCGAAATAGCAAACGAATGTCTTCTTGCTCTGCGCAATAGCAAACGAATGAATGATTTCTTGCTCTGCGAAATAGCAAACGAATGTCTTTTTGCTCTGCGAAATAGCAAACGAATGAATGTCTTCTTGCTCTGCGAAATAGCAAACGAATGCCTTCTTGCTCTGCGAAATAGCAAACGAATGCCTTCTTGCTCTGCGAAATAGCAAACGAATGTCTTCTTGCTCTGCGAAATAGCAAACGAATGAAAAATCGTCGCAAATGAAAGAGTTGATGGAGGCGCATCCTTGATATTACGCAGCACCCGCTACCTCCACGCCTTCTCACAAAATGTTACCTGTGTAAATACGAATTTTAGACATTCGTTTGCTATTTCGCGGGGCAAGAATACAAGGTAGCGGGTGCTGCGTAGTATCAAGGATGCGCCTCCATCAACTCTTTCATTTGCGACGATTTTCAGGATCCGAGCCCCAGCCAATCCTGAGAAAATAGCAAACGAATGTCTTCTTGCCCCGCGAAATAGCCAAAGAATAGCTTGCTATTTCGCGGGGCAAGAAGACATTCGTTTGCTATTTCGCAGAGCAAGAAGACATTCATTCGTTTGCTATTTCGCAGAGCAAGAAGGCATTCATTCGTTTGCTATTTCGCAGAGGAAGAAGACATTCGTTTGCTATTTCGCAGAGCAAGAAGACATTCGTTTGCTATTTCGCAGAGCAAGAAGACATTCGTTTGCTATTTCGCAGAGCAAGAAGACATTCATTCGTTTGCTATTTCGCAGAGCAAGAAGACATTCGATTGCTATTTCGCAGAGGAAGAAGACATTCGTTTGCTATTTCGCAGAGCAAGAAGACATTCGTTTGCTATTTCGCAGAGCAAGAAGACATTCGTTTGCTATTTCGCAGAGCAAGAAGACATTCATTCTTTTGCTATTTCGCGGGGCAAGAAGACATTCGTTTGCTATTTTCTCAGGATTGGCTGGGGCTAGGATCCTGAAAATCGTCGCAAATGAAAGAGTTGATGGAGGCGCATCCTTGGTACTACGCAGCACCCGCTACCTCCACGCCTTCTCACAAAACGTTACCTGTGTAAATACGAATTTTAGCAAATGAATAGCTTGCCGCGCGAAATAGCAAATGAATAGCTTGCCCCGCGGAATAGCAAATGAATAGCTTGCCGCGCGGAATAGCAAATGAATAGCTTGCTATTTCGCGGGGCAAGAAGACATTCGTTTGCTATTTTCTCAGGATTGGCTGGCGCTAGGATCCTGAAAATGGTCGCAAATGACAGAGTTGATGGAGGCGCATCCTTGAAACTACGCAGCACCCGCTACCTCTACGCCTTCTCACAAAACGTTACCTGTGTAAATACGAATTTTAGCAAATGAATTAGCTTACCGCGCGGAATAGCAAATGAATAGCTTGCTATTTCGCGGGGCAAGAAGACATTCGTTTGCTATTTTCTCAGGATTGGCTGGGGCTAGGATCCTGAAAATGGTCGCAAATGAAAGAGTTGATGGAGGCGCATCCTTGATACTACGCAGTACCCCCGCTACCTCTACGCCTTCTCACAAAACGTTACCTG
Organism: Nemotelus pantherinus; assembly: GCA_963978885.1. Classification (NCBI taxonomy): domain Eukaryota; kingdom Metazoa; phylum Arthropoda; class Insecta; order Diptera; family Stratiomyidae; genus Nemotelus; species Nemotelus pantherinus. The sequence goes on along the minus strand of OZ022267.1, from coordinate 6,183,395 downwards.
TGTAAATACGAATTTTAGCAAATGAATTAGCTTACCGCGCGGAATAGCAAATGAATAGCTTGCTATTTCGCGGGGCAAGAAGACATTCGTTTGCTATTTTCTCAGGATTGGCTGGGGCTAGGATCCTGAAAATGGTCGCAAATGAAAGAGTTGATGGAGGCGCATCCTTGATACTACGCAGCACCCGCTACCTCCACGCCTTCTCACAAAACGTTACCTGTGTAAATACGAATTTTAGCAAAGGAATAGCTTGCCGCGCGGAATAGCAAATGAATAGCTTGCTATTTCGCGGGGCAAGAAGACATTCGTTTGCTATTTTCTCAGGATTGGCTGGGGCTAGGATCCTGAAAATGGTCGCAAATGAAAGAGTTGATGGAGGTGCATCCTTGATACTACGCAACACCCGCTACCTCCACGCCTTCTCACAAAACGTTACCTGTGTAAATACGAATTTTAGCAAATGAATAGCTCCCCTCGCGAAATAGCAAATGAATTGCTTGCCGCGCGAAATAGCAAATGAATAGCTTCCCCCGCGGAATAGCAAATGAATAGCTTGCCGCGCGGAATAGCAAATGAATAGCTTGCTATTTCGCGGGGCAAGAAGACATTCGTTTGCTATTTTCTCAGGAAAGGCTGGAGCTAGGACCCTGAAAATGGTCGCAAATGAAAGAGTTGATGGAGGCGCATCCTTGATACTACGCAGCACCCGCTACCTCCACGCCTTCTCACAAAACGTTGGCGAGATTAAAAATCC